>VZTQ01000007.1:0-24609 GCA_013400755.1 Pelecanoides urinatrix | reverse complement strand
AAAAAAGGAGGGGGGGAAACCACGAAAAGGAGGCAGGAGCAAGGAGCAGAGGGGTTTGGGATCTCAGCAGTTTGAAGACAGTCATTGGGGCTCAGCAAAGGAGGAGCATCCTCCCCAAGGCTGTAACCCAACACCCGGGGCCGGGGGGAGAGGAGGAGGGCTGCAGCCAGATGATGATATAAAAGGTTTTGCTTCGCTTTCCCCTGCAGGCAGCTTTCAGGCAGCGCTCGCAGCCCGCCCGGTGCCCGGCAGCATCCTCCCCCCCCCGGCCCCGGGACCACCGCGCCCCGCCGAGGGGCTTCGGTGGGGAGGAGGGGGAATTCAAGCACGGGTTTGTTTGGGTTTGTGGTTTTTTTTTTCCCTGCGAGGGATTAGAGCCAGCTGTCTCATTTCCCGCTCCCCACGGGCAAATCCCACAGCGGGTCCCGGCGCTCCAGGCGGGGACAGCTCCGCCGGAGCCGCGGGGTCCCCGGGCCCGGCAGCGGGGCCGGGCTGGGGTCCAGCCCCGGGCGCACCCCGGGGCAGCCCCCTTTTTCCCAGAACTGGGTGTTTGGGTGGGAAACAGGAGGTTTCTCACTCTCTGCGGTTGGTTCCCAAAGCTCGCCCAGCGCTGGCATTCCCCACGCACACCCACGGTTCAGCCCGGCTGCTCCGGCACGACAGCAGGAGTTACAGAGAATAAGGAAAATAAAAAGTTAGTGAAACATCTAGGCAAGGCTCACCTCTTCTGCTGCGCTCCTGATGCCCAAAAAGCCCCAGCGCTGCTTTTGCATCAAGCTCCGTGTCCGCATTTGCAATTCTACGTGCACTGTTGAAACAGGATTTTACTCACTGTGAAAGGAAACCATTGAGCAAAAGACAAGCTGAAAGTTCCTTTTTTTTTTTTTAAGTAAACAAACAGGGAAAAATAAACCAGTACCATGAGTAACAAGATGAGTATATTACAGCATCTCTGCTACAGCCAGCCCGCAGCAGGATGCTGCGGCGCTGAGCACCCAGAGTGAGCAGGTCCAGGCATCACCCTGTCCCTCGGGGTCCCCATCCGGCATCTGCTGGCACGTACCGGGGTGACCCACCCCAGGCCGGGGTGTCCCCCTGCGGAGGGGGCACCAGCACAGAGGCAGGGGAGCACCCACCTCCTGGCTTTGGCATATCCAAGTGAAGCAGCTATGATTTTTCCAAATCCACTGTCTAGTCCTCTCTCCAAAATTCTTCTGGAAAAAAGTCCTTCCATTCTTCTAAACAGTCAATATTTATTTCTTTCAGCAAAACACCAACCAATTTAATTTACTGTTTACAAGAAGGAACCTTACAAGATATTCAGCCGCTCAGAGCCTTGTTTAAACCCCAGCAGTGCTCAAAAAGCAGAATGACATTTATCAAACTTGTTCAGCAGCGCGTGAGCAAGGCAGCAAATATTGGCAGCCGATAGAGCAACTCCACTGAGCCAAGAAAACAACCCCTCTGAAGTCATTCCAAGATACATCTGCTGATTTAATCTCTTACACCATTTTCCTGAGAATTTTTTGAGAAATTCATCACCTGGTGTGTATCTTCAGCACCATTTCTGGTCTGCGTACTTTAAACTGAGACGTAGTTGGGACATGGGGGAGCCAGTCCTCACCAGTCAGTCCCAGTCCTGCAGCCTGGTATGGCCACGACACCCTTTCTGGCTGCTCTTCCCCACTGGCCACATTCTCCCAGCTGTATTTACAAAGAGTTTCTATTTACTTCAAAACAAACTGTGTATGTGAACCAACAACATATGGTCCATCATTTGGACCTGGCACTTCTACCCTGCTAAGAGCGATCCAGCTCGCTCCCGAAAAGGCTCGGACGCTGCCACCAGCACGGGCAATTCAAAGACCACACAGAACTGGGCTGACAGTTCTGCACTGCTTTCCTTTAAAATCACTGTATCCTCCTTTTTTTTTTCTTCTTGCTCCTCTGATTCACTCCGGATCAATGAGTTTGCGGTATTTGCAGAGGGTTTATTTCATCAGCTGAAAGATGCTGCAGCCCCTGGTGTCTCAATTTCCCTGAATAACGAGGGCCAGCAGTGGGGAACCACCGTGCCCTCGCCCAGGCTGCCACCCCAAAACCACGCAGCTCCACAGCCCTGAGTCACGGCCCTCAGAAGGTGCCGTTCACTCCAACTACCAGAAAGTTGAATTAACTCATTTCAAACCTCACGTACCGACGTACAAATGATTTCCACATCTCAGAGAAATTCAGTATTTTGTAATCTCCACAAATATTCCTATGGGAAAGTAATCCCTGTAGGATGGTTTGGGCTGTCTGACTTCTCCATCCCCCCTGCTGCTTTACAAAGATTTGATTTTTTAATTTATTTTCTAATATACACCAGTATGGTTTCACTGTACAAGTCATCGACGGCGCACGGTTGTGCTTAGGGATGAGCACAGCCCGGAACGAGGCTTTTTATGCACCTCATTTTGTCTCGAGTCAGCAGTTTCAGGTCATACATTTGACCAAAGCCAAAACAATCAGAAGTTACTTTTAATCATTCAGCGTTATTACGCTTGATTATAACGTCTCCGTTTCATATGTGGTAAAACCCACATAAAGCAGGCTGCATATATAAGTATATATTAGGAGAGAAGGCTTTTAATGTAATAGCCAATGAATAGGAAGAAACGCAGATTTCTGCCCTCCTAATTGAACATGCAGACAGCATGTCTTGATTTTCAACTTCAACTAAATTCCCCTTTATTTCCTATTCAAATAGTAGCTCCGCAGTAACAGCACCGAACACGAGCAGGGGCAGGGCGAAGAACGGGGCGAGAGGCTCAAAGCCACGGTGCTAACTCCTGTTACTCTCTGGTTTTGACTCCTGCTCCAGAACAGAGGGAGTACAAGGGGAATAATGGGGATGAAGCAAACCCGGTGGCAATAGGAAACATGCAGAAACTTGGCTGTCATCACGTACGAGAGCGTAATGGGGAAGACCAGCAGCCCGTGAGCTGGTCCTGATGGGCAGCGTTGGGCAGCGGCACGGCCACGCGGGTCTTTGGGGGACCCGCATCCTCGGCTTCGCTGTCTGCTCACGTTTCCCCCTCCTGTCTGGGCTTTCTCTCTGCTGGAGGACGGTGCAGGGGGGTCGAGGTGGCCAAGGAACCCCCGCAGCGCCCGCCCTGCCCTGCTGCAGGGAGGGGGTGAAGACGCCCCAGACTCTGGACCGTACGGCACGATGCTGCCTTGGCATTATACGGAGGCTGCTCCAGCAAATGAATTAACAGCGTGGGGATCTGGAATCACTGGAGTGAAAGCCAGGCATTTCTAAGATTTACTCCCAAATATAACTAATATTTGGCATGGTGAACCCCTATTTATTCTCTCTCGCTGTTCTCCTATTTCGGGGCAGCCTGGACTGTGACCACCTGGGTTCAGCAGCGTCTTCTTTTCCTCCTTCTCACAATAAAGAACATTTCCCCAAACGTTTAATCTGCTGATGATATGCAAGACAAAAACTCCCCACAAAACTTCCCAAAGCCTGTGCTGTTTTGTCAGTGTCCAGGTAAAAAAATCAGGTCAGTTAGACAAGGAAACAAGCACACACGCAGCAATTCCAGAAATTAATTGCTGAATTTTGGAGGCACTGCCGACCACTCTAAGCACAAGTGAAACGTGAACTAAAAGCTACAAACCCCCTCACCTTGTTACCGCAGCTCACCACATTCCCTGGTTGCATCTGCAGTGAGAGATGTTGAAACACACTTTCTTAATAATAAAGCAACCGGTACAGATCTGCAGACTGAAACAGTTCAGAAATATTAACCCAACACTCATTTTTGGAAATTTCACCCCAAAGGGAGAAGGTGAATTGCAATTACCAGCTCCGCAGCCATTACATCTGGTTATTTGCTAATACAAATTCTTTCCAAAATCCTTTGGGTCATTAGAAATTGCCTGGAATAAACCTCAACCGTCGCACGAATCCCCGAAACATCTTGGGAACATCCACTGCGTGTCAAAGGCGTACTCCATTCCTATCGAAAACAAGAGAGATTTATAGCACATTCGTGAAGATAAACGCCTCGGATCTCGCGTGTGCCACCACTGCCCTCTGCCGCAGCGCGGCCCCGGCCCGCGGGCCACACCGCCGCGATATTGTGGAAAACAGCGCAGTTCCTTAATTAAAAGCCACGCCACCTCCCCTCACCCCCAAATACCTTCTGCTTTTGGTAATCGTTCCCCTCCACCCCATCAAATCATCCCCCGTGCAGACCTGGCGTGAGATTCTTCTGTGGACTTGCACAGCCAAAGCTGTTGGTTTTGAAAACTTTAGGTCTTAATATGTGGTTTTTAAAGACCATTTCTTAAAACCCGGTTTAAACATCAGTAAACAACCACCAGATTTATGGTGTGTCGGGGGGGGGGGGGGGAGTCATGGGTGTTGGTTTTTTTTTTTCTTTTACATAATCACTCACAGACAAAGCAAATAATCAAAAGGCTGCAAAATCCTTGTTTTGCAACAATGGGAGGAGTTTAATATAGAAAATAAAAAATGTGGTTATGTGTTCACATCAGACTGTTACCACATACTTTTTACTCTTTTTTCTTTTTCCTTTGAGTAATACACTGCAAAGGACAGATTTTAGCAACAAGTGCATTTGTAATATCCTTAGTGAAAAATCAAAAAATTAATACCATCTGAACAACTTCCATTTCATACTAGGAGGGGATTTCAACACTTGCTTTTTAAACCGGCAATTACTCATTGCCATTTCTTTAAAATTAATAACACTTGTAACCTGCTCACGTCAAGTGAAATGTAGAACTGAATATACAGGCTCAGAGCAAACTGCATTGTTGCAGCAGGAGCTCCTCTTATAATCTTCTCCAATCCTGACAATTTTTTATTATAAGATGTTTATACAGGTCTTTTATGAACAGGACAGGTCTAAGTTGTATACCAGAACTTGAGTTGTGATATAAATTCATTTTCTATTCTTTCATCCCAGGGGATAATGCACAGGACATAGGAAAAGCCCCTGGAGCTTCCACAGCTGCAAAGGAACACAGAACTGTACGTCTCAACACCAAAAACCTCCCGATAGCAAAAAATATCAAATAGGATGTTCTTAGGACCAAGCCTATATTAGGTAAAACTATATTAGGTGAGTAAACTGTAATTTAAATACTGTAATATTAATCCATCGTATACGCAGCAACTCTAAGCAAACCTCAGCAGAAGCGCAAGCACAGCTAAATGAAATAATACTAAAATCTCATAAATTGTACACCAGTTCTTTCTTTCTCATCCTACTCTTCATTTCTTCCTCTCCTCCTCTTTTTTTCACTTTACCCTTTTTTAAGCTATTTCTGCTGGGCTGGACTCCGCTTAAAACTGCTCATCACAAAGAGGTGTCTGCTCCAGGCCGAACGCCGTCATTTCTGAAGTTGGTGAGTCGCCTATAACAGAGGAAACTCGTGTCATTATTCATGGGAAGATTGAGACTAAGACAGCGTTTCCTTTCCAAAAGATAACAAAATGCAAGACTTCAGATAGCAAAAAGTTGAACTTCATTTCAAAGCACATTCCCAAGTCCTGGGAAAGCCTTGCAAACAGCAACCATCCCAGAGAATAAAACATAAAGTGATTTTATAACACCTGTATTTTTAATACACCTGTATTACAAACCTATCCACAACTGGTTAAGACACCGTAAACAGTAAAAGCTTTTTGCTAGGAAATCCCTCGCCATTAAGAGTCCCGTTAGTGCAAGAGTAGACCAACAACATGGGCTCCAATTTGTTTCTACTAAACATACCTGACGTCCTACCCGCAAACGTGAACCTGTAATTTTTGAGTAACATGGGTCAAAACTCACCAGCCCACCACCTTGTCCAGTCAAAACCAAAGTTAATCGCAAGGAACCTGGTATCAAGTAATATATTAATCATTCATCACCTTTAATTTTATCTGGAATATTCTGGGAAGCCTACATTATCAGAAACGAACCTTTTCACAGCCCACTGCAGATATAGGTGAATACTCAACACAGCCAAAAGGAAAAAAAAACCAAACTCAAAACCAAATAACCCCCCCCCAGATTTCTGCAGGACAGAACACTACTTCAACCAGGGTACAAGAGACAGGACATGAATAATAACCAGTACAGAACAGCAATTTCAAAATCTAGTTTCTTTCTTATTTGGAACAATCCTCACTTCCCCAGATTTCATATTCAAAGCAAAGCCGATGTCTCATCAGGGCTGGCTCCGGGGCAATTCCATCACGGACAGCCCTGCATTGGGAAACCCTGGAAGCGCCAGCCCTCCGGCAGCCCCCTGGCACGCTGCCTCGGTAGCCCCAGCTTCGGGGCACCCTGCCCAGCCAGCAGCCAGGAGCTGAGGTTTTCCCTGCAACTGGCCAAAATCAAAACAAGCTTTGGACAGAAAATTGTTTCGGAGTTGGTGGAATGCCACCAAAATCAAGAACAGTGTCTCAGTCACAATTTTCAGATCAGAAAATACTAATAAAATTTGCTGATCAACGAAAAAGTTAACTATACCATAAAACACCGTAAAATTTTCTCAGCATCAGGATTGTGGTAGTGATACAAAGTTAATGCTGCCTAATAATTCAAGAAAGAAACTGAAGATCGATCTTATCTGTCTGAAGATCTCTCCATTTTGAGCAGAGAGAGCAGGACCAGCCCAAAGAGCCTGGCCCCAGCCAGCACACTCATCCCTTACGCGGGACAGCGTGGCCAGGAGCGATCCCCGGGCAGGGAAGTCCCAAGTTCTCCACATCCGATGAGAGGGCAGGAAAGCCAGAGGGCAAATCAGGAGGGCTTTCTTCAGCAGGTCTTACTGCTCATTCAACACCCAGCCAAGTCGCAGGAATTCCGTTTCATCCATGACCTTCCCGTCTTCTGTGAAGCGACCGATCGCTGTTTGACTCGGGCAGAAAACCCCGGCGGGAGGCCACGGCAAAGGGCACGTGTGGAACCCAAGGCGCTCACAGGGCTCCTCCCTGCACCCATCTCCTGGACAGACAGGCCATGCAAAGTAAAATGCAATCAGCAGTTTAAAGAAATGCAAAAGGAATTTATTGGAACACTGTACCTGTAAAATTAACGCAGCTGATTTTATTTTCACAGCTTTGCAGAAAATAACTTTTTTTTTTTCCCTAAATGTCACCTCGAAAAAGTGAACAGTATTTGGTCAGAGTATACGCAGCTTAACCTTTTATTGACAACCCGTGCTAAAATTAGCCCTGCTTCACTGTCAACAATTATACCACTTCTCCAATGATGCATTAAGCACATAACACCACTGTCATCAAATTAAGGACTAAACAATATAGAGATATTTTTTTTTTAATCATCTTCAGCAGCAGGGGAGGCAACAGGAAGCTGATCAAGGAAGTATTTTTACCAAAGATTTCAATGAAAACATCAACTGGCTAAAGAAGGGAATGTTTTAGTCAAAGACAAATGAAATATCTACCTGAAAAGCAACCGTGCAGGGCTTTCACGCTGGATACAGAAGGGATTCAATTCCCTTTTGCGGCCGGCGGGTGTTCAGCCCTGGCAGCACCATGTCCCGGGTGCGGGTCCTGCCTTAGGCTTGTAGCTGTTCGGGCCGACTGATCTCCTCTCCCTTTCCCTCTCCCCTCAAAGTTCAGTTCCAGCTCAATGCCAAATGGGAGCGTTTCTGAAGTTTCAAGAGTTGTAAAAGAAAAAAAAAAAACATCTGCAGTTTATTTGGGGAACGCTATCTACACCCTGTAAAGTGCTAATAGCAGTTTCTCCGAGTTTCCAAGGGTAGAATTTACACTTGAGGAAAAACAAAATCCACACACACACGTTAAACCAACTTTGTGACTTTTATTGATGGGCGACAACTTTATACTTCTAGATATCACTAAACTGTGTACAATTAGGAACTCAACATTATAGGAGAGCAGACAGCAAAATTAAACAAAGCAGACTGAAAGAAATATCAATCTTAATTATTTTGCCCATTTTTTTATTTCATGTACACAGAAGCATAAATGCAGTTTGAAATTTCTTAATAGCAATAAAGTTACAATCACCCATCTATATAGACTAACATCTTAACTCCAAATATTTGATCTGCAATGTGTACTTAAGCAGTTTCTCATCGCACAATTATTAAAATGTGTCTTCCTATTAGGAACCAGCAACTCTGCATTTTGTATGTTTGTACATTTTTTGAAGCACATAGGACCATTTCCATCTCATACACATCGGCTCATATTTCACCACTTATCAAAAACTATTGGGGAAGCAGAGAGCGCTTTTTATTTTTTTTATTTTTTTTATTTTTTTACTTAAGTAAAGATAAAACATTTTCACAGAAATCTACAAGTTCTGTTGCTGGTGCAGGGTTTTCTTCTACTACGCAATTAGAAAGTGGGAATCAAATGCAAATCCCCTTTTATTATCTTAGGATTCAGCATTAACTCAGATTAAATTTTTTTTTTTTTTTTGTGTGTGATTCATGAGACTGAGTCTTTCAACCAAGTGACTTCATTCACAAAGTCAAAAGTCAACACAGACTATGTTGTGCACAAACCCAAGGTAGTTTCCTTTATCACTCTATCCCATAGTTGCAAGGGAAAAAAAAAAGAAAAAAAAAGAAAAAAGATTCACTCAAAAGAGCATTTACAGGAGAAAAAAAAGTTAGTGATAGTTGGCGTTCTACAAAGCAGGTATCTTGCACACACAGCGTAAAAGGGCAAGGTTTCACAGCAGGTCAACTCGGCGGTAGTACAGGAGGTAGGCTGTGCGTTCTGCAGACGGCTTCACCACCTGGTACTGATTTATCACTTTGACTGCCTGGTCATCGATGCGTAACCAGCCATTTAGACCAATTTGGAAGACGTCCGTAGTGTAATGGCCACCAGTTGCGCTGTTTCCATGATGATAGACAACTGCAAAGAGAAATTCATGATGCACATATACACTATACATAGATAAATATCTGCTGAAAAAGTAAGTCAAGAAAAAATGTCCCATATTGCTTTCTCCACAGCATACTCATGGTTTTGCAGACGGCATGATCTGGCGTAGGCAAGAATCTTTAAGTGTTTAGTGCTTGCTCTCTTGCACTTGATACTATGTAATACTAGTAATGTTTCTCCAGCATACCGAAGCTCATGGTTCTAAAAGGAGTGTTAAGTAAATTAAGAACCAAAAGCATCAAATTGCTTTTTATAACTTCCTAGAGGATTTTCTGGGAAGGATTTGCCTCACAAAGGCCATCTGCAAGAGTGCAGCACACCCTTCACAGCTTCCAACAGGTACTGCCACGCTTAGCAAGATATTCTAAGCTACACATTCGCTCTGCCTGCTGACAACAGTATTTTATTGAAACTGTTTTGGGGCGGGAAATCAGGTAAAACTATGTAGTAGTCTATAAAAAAAAAAATAATCAGGCAAGACTTTTCAAACAGCGTTGATTACAAACGTAAGCAGTTATTCCCCCTCTGACAGTTTTTTTCATTTTGTCTTAACTGTAATTTTATTCTGGAAGCAGGTTCTATTGAAGTACCAATCTACAAGTTTCATATTTATTAGTTCTCTGCAACAGAATTGTGAACTGAACACCTCTGATTAACTGCTACTTCTGCCACTTCCAAGAAAGAATCAAACTTGCTTCTTTCCTCAATTATCTCCGTTGTCAGAAGTGTTCTGCAGAGAAGACGTCTCGGCTCTCCTTGCAGAAACCAAACTCAAAGCTCAATGCTGAGCTCTCAGTGCTAGATGTGGCAACTGCCTCCAAATGGAAGAGATCTTTTATGTATGTAATTCTAAGGAGGCATATAAGAAATTGCATTTAAATTCTTCTAGGAACATGTGAGCCCTAACCATATACTTAACAAGAACAAATAAAAAGCTGAAAGAATTGCCATAATTGACACAAGAGCAGAATTATATAATTATGAAATGGTTTACACGCTTTCAGACTAGAGTCACACTTCAAGCTTACTCAGATTTTCTTCACAACTTCTATGAAAATAAACATCTTAGAATAACTTGACTTAAGCAAAGCAAAAAGGCAGAATAAAAAGCATTTATGCATTTTAGGGAATTTAGGAAAAAATTTTTTTTACAGTAGCTTAAACTCGAATCATTGACGTTCTAAAATTTATTGTTAGATAATTAGGCAAATCCTGGATGATATCTGAAACTTAATTCTTCAAAAGCTTATTTTAGTAATTTAAAATTCATCTAACAAGCTCAGTTTCTGGGGATGAGAAGTCCTAGACTGACAGAAGACTGAAGTACTCTACTTTTCCATAGGAGTTAGAAAAAATTACAGCAATTAAACATTTTCTTCAAGCCACCTTAAATATGCTGTCTAAGCTTGTCCCATGGATACCACTATCAATAAAAAAAAAAATTACACTGCCAGAAACAGTCCTGAATTTCCACAAGAGACAGGAATGTTATTTCCTTCTGTAACCTCAGCAGTCACAAAACTGGATCCAAACCACTGAGTCGCATAAGGCCACCAGTACTGGCACAGATTTGGTGACGTAGAAGTTAAGACCTCCGGTTCTCCAGTTTATGATGTTCTCCTGACGCCAACACAAATAAGCAGGTGCAAATCGTAAACTGTGTAGGAGTTTCAAACTTCAGGAAATTCATTACTGCCCAGAGACTGTTTTGTTCACTATTAAAATGCTGCTTCTGAATTCTTACATGAGCTTCCAAATCTTAACTACCAATTTAGATATTTCGTATACATCGCAGACACTCTTAAAAACATTGTTTCCTCACACAAAAATTATCATCTCCTCCAAGTTAAACTTTTCCACCTACAATATGCTATTCATACCCTGCCAGCAATACTCATCTTAAGGGCTGAAAGGGATGCAAAGCCAGCATTCAAACAGCCATTTCAAAAGACATTGAAACATTATTCTGAGAATATGTGGTGTATTTTAGGCATAGTTATCTTAGAGCTGTATTTCAGCTTCTGCTGATATTTTTCAGGGTGGATCTGTTACAGAACTCTGTTTTTGCACAAAGCTGGATCAGTGAGATACATAAATGCAGATATAACAATATATGTGTATATGCATATATGCAAAACCCACCACTAAATACAAGAATTGGACACCCACAAGCTACTTCAGTGTAATTTAAAAGAAAATATTTTATATAATCCAGGAAACTCCAATGTTTCTAGAATTCTATATGCAGAATTTGTTTTTGCAATACAGGGACTAGAGGCATATAGATAAAATACCTGCAAAGAGCCGGTAGGTTCTTTGGCCTTTAAAAATTTTACTTTTCACACCAGGAGATAGTAGCTCTGGAGGAGGAAAAAAAGTCACAAAGGCAATAGTTAGCAAATTTAGAAATTCAAATTTTAAAGGGATCAATTATTTCTAAGAGAAACCAACACTACCATAAAGGAGAAAGCTTAATTAAAACGTCTTCTGCAGCCTTTAAAGAATGGTCATGGTTCTGATACCTGGTAATCAAGGGAATTAATTTTGAGGTTTGCTGAACACTAACATTTATGGGGGGTTTAAAAAATACCACAAAAAAAAAAAAAAAAGGAGGGGAAGAAAAAACAAAGGGGCAAAAAATCAGACTATTCATTTTTTCCCTTTCATTCCTGCAGTCAGACAATGACAAAAATCAATCTCAGATTCCAAGTCATACTACAACCATTTTTGTCAGTCAAGGCAAACTGAACTAGTTCTACAAATATCCATTCTTTAAAGGATTTTTAAAATAAAATATTAAGTAAAACAAAAGGCTACTGTCTGACAAAGTACGTATCTCATTTAAGATATGAGTAATCATTAGTTTTATTTCTTTATTTCCTATTTGAACTACTGGCTGGCTAACAGCCAATTTGTCAGATCAAAACAAAATGCATTTAATTTGGCAGGCTTCAGATGCTGGATTACATGCAAGCCCTCACACTTTGTAAAATCGGTATCTCAACATATCTGTTAAGGGAACGAACTTTGTTGTTTAACCTCTGAACTACAACTTACTTGTCTGTCTCCAGGCTGCATTCTCTATAAAATGCCCGGTTTCCTTTCATCAGCCACTGTTTATTACAATAATTTGCCACTTCTGTGAATGAAATCTGAGATAAAAATATCTACTATTACTTGGCAACAGCCTTGTGTAGGGACATACCCCTCATTCCACAAGATGACTTCCAATATTTGTCGTCAGCAGACTATAACCTTACTCCTTAAATCTGCAGGAAGCTCTTATTTGGCCAACCCAATGTCTAGGATGTGGCAAAGTTTGTAAGATCTTTCACCATAATGTTCTTTGCAAAATGGATGCCCAAACTCATATACAGGCAATGCCAGTTTTGGCAAAACTGAACCCAGAACCCCAAATATATACTTTTTATGAAGGAAAACAACAACAAAAAAGAAGATAAAAAAGAAGCACACAAGATATTCATCCAAATTACTAAGTTTCCAGACAACAATGGAGAATGATCTTCTGCACAAAGCTGGGAGCAAAGAAGAAAACTGAAACACAAACAGATACCCCTAGGAAAGACAACATTATCTTTTCCCTAAAGAGGGGAAAATTCTGTTAAAAAAATCTTTACCTTTACTAATTTCCAGATCAACAGGATACTCAATATTCTTGATAAGCTTCTGGCATCCACCGGTTTTCTCATATACAAACCGCTTGAGGTGTAAAACAAGAACAGGGGGGAGTTCTTCTAGCGTCACTCTTCGACTGATCTCCACCTAACACGTGCATAGAACAAAGATCAAGAAAAACTGTAATTTTTTGTGAGCTGCTCAAAATTACTCCTTTAAAAGAGGAATAAGTAGTTAATTTTAACAGAAAAAACACAGATTTTTAAAAAATTAATATTTATGATAAACACTGCAGTTTATGACTTAAAGCACACTGGATCTTCAACCGAAGTGTTGTCTTAAAGGAGAACCCAAATACCTTTGAGTAGAATGCACCATGTTAGAATGAGCACAGACATTTAGGTACTCCAGTACTAAAAGCACCTTGCTGGAGATCCCCCAGGAGAAACTCCTCACAGAAGTTTAGTAATTAAGAATGCTTAGCAAGCTATTATACTCTAATCAAAGGTCAGTAACCTGTAACACATGCTGCTGAATTCAGAGAATTCTGAACTGTAGAAGACAACAGCACCACGCCTCAGTACCTGAGGCAAAAGTTTTCATTTCTAAAAGCTATTTTCATTTCTAAAAGCTGATGCCTTTTCACAAAAAGCTGAATAGAAGGAAAAATAAGAACTAATCAAAACGGCTTCTTAATTTTCAACAGGTAAATTAACTATGATCAAAAAAGAATCTCTATAAAACAAAGGCAAACTACTAAAATAAAAGATTTTGGTGTAAACACCTAATCTACATTTATCTTGAGAAATTTCATCAAATGCTCCAGAAATACTGATTGAAATGCAAATGCAGTATTGCAACTAATTGGCTAAAAAGTTTGAATGCTGTGTCACTTCAAAGAGTGTCCTGAGCATACCTTGTGATTCCCCACTAAAATACTAGTTTCTACAACAGACTTCTCCAGTTTTAACTGGTACTATTTTTATTCCCCCCTTCTCATCAAAAGAATCCTAAAACACCGTGAAAAACACCTTCTCACAATGGTATCATTAAAATAAAGACCTATTCACAGGGGGCATTAACAATGATTAATATATTAAGAGATCAGTACTGCAACAGTTAAAAAATTATTTTGCATTGACTAAAAGATATGTATTGTTCAATAAGTTCCTTGAAAAACAAACTGAGCTGTTACGTAGGCTATCTAAAAATGATTTAGCCATCATGATCAGCTGTTACAGAAGAAATCAGTAATTACAGACTTTTTCTTTTTAAAAAAAAGCATTCTGTATTCTTGAAAAAGGTTCTGAAGAAAATTCAGAGAGAAAAATATAAGTTATAACTTCACTGTTTTCCACTAAATCTTTGCTTTTCGATAGTTATAACCAAATAATCCACAAAGTTACTGTCTGAAAACCTGAAGTTGGACTCAGAATTGCAGAACAACAATGTTTTGCCTTCCTAGAAATTATGGCATAAAAACCAAGTCTCCAAATAACTGCTTTAGGTTTTTCTGAATTTTTCTGATTGAGAAAAATCTCTTTATTGTAAATCATCAGCATATTATTTTTCAATACATGGCCCAACTCCATTAGAACCTACTAAGAGTGGAATAGAAAGTCATGGGGGAAAACTATTACCTTTTTCCAAGCTTGAAAAATAAAACTCTTATGATGCTGAAGCAAGCAGATTTGTTGGGTACTTGATTTCCTCATGGATCTGAGCTGATCCAATTTACAGGAACGAATTCTACATTTGAAACAGAAATAGTCTCTACGAGCCATAAAATTTCACCTGCATCTTAAGGATTCAAAAAAAAAAAAAAAAGAGGGTTCGGCATTCAAAACCCAACAAATCCCTGGAGACAGTGGCAGCTTCACTGAGAACTGAGAGGGGTTTTTCGTGGTTGGTTTGTGTTTTTGTTTGTTTGTCTGTTTGTTTTTTTAAACCAGCAAGCCAAACAGGACCCTGTTCTTTTCCATTCAACAAGTGCCTGCCGGTGCCCATCTCCTCAATTTCCAGGAACTAACACGCAGAATAAGATGTTAGAAGGCAAAATCTGAAAGTGAAGGTGACAAGAAGTTTACACAACTCTCTGATGAACTCATGAGAACATGCATCTTCCATGCATCTTAGCATGGAACAGCTTCTGCTTTTAGGGAGCAAATCCAGAGAGGCTTTATATAGAGAAAAAACCATGCACTTGATTCACCCAGTTATTACTATCTCATGATTTTCCTGTATCAAGTCTTCTAAATCTCAGATGTGAAGTCTTTGACTTCAAAGTTTTGTGCAGACAGAACTTAACAGCTCCCAGCCCAGACCAGGAATAGAGGATGCTGAAGAATGTCACTGCAGTGGTTTAAGCAGTTGCCATTCTCCATCCTCAGGAACCGAGCTGGCGTATGGGAACAGATGCCTGCACCTCAGCTGGGCGGCTCCGTATTAGCTTCAACCACAAATCAAAGCGGTTTTGTGTTACGGTGCCAGACTGAAGAGCAGCATCTGAGGAACAGGCACATGTTCTGCTGCCCTGACTGCCTGAAGGGGCCCTGACTTCTGGCAGCAACGTTACCAGCTAAAAGTGCCACAAATGTTTGTTCAGTGAACATGAGTCAGAGTCCCAAGAAAATACTTGTAAGATGCTCAAGGAGCAGTTTGAGAACTCCAGGGGATGTGAAGGCTCCTTCTAAGGAGTATGTGGAAGGTAACCTGGAAAAGTAAATGAGGTAAGGCTAGTTTGTTACTCAAGAACCTTCACTTTTGTTAGAAAACATGAGCTGGTCTGCAAATAGGAGTAAGAGACTGAAAAGAAAATCAATTCAGTGAGGATAAAAATAAAGCCCTTTAAAAAACATATTAACTGTTGAAATATTCAAGATTTAACAAACTGATCCGCAAGATCAGAAGGAACCAAAACAAATTCCTTCATATGCTAGTGAGCAAGTGAAACTGAGTCAGAAACAGCAAGAGAATGCCACTCCATTTTAAACACCTATTTTCATTTAAAACACCTAATTATTTTAAACACTGCATGAAAAGCTGACTGATTTCCTGCTTACACTAATACACACATACAATTCAAAATCAGCTCAAAGTGATTAAGAAACAAACTTTAAGATAAATCATTCACTTATATTTGGAAGATTATTCTTTCCATATGTACTGTTTATGCCCACAATTTGAAAGAACACAATCCAGATCAAAACAATTAGAAGACAGCATAGTTTTTAATAATACAATAATATGATTTTTAGCTTTATCAGTAGTCCTGAGTTCCCCTTCTGTAAAATGGAGATGAATTACTTCCTCGTAACACATTCTGAAAATTACTATCTGCAAAGTCCTATGCTTGTTCTACAGTCAATGTGTGCAGTGTTTTCACTACAATTTTAATACAAGAACAGCTATTTCAACTTGAATTTCTTTTGAAAAAAGATCTAAAAGACATTGTGAATGCTTGTATTTCTATTCAAACTCTAAAATATAAGCCAGACCAAACCTCCAGCATCTAATTTGAACACCCATTTCTTCCAAACCCCATAATTGAACACTGGGTTGTCAGTAAAGAAGTTAAAACCATCTGCAGTAAAAACCAAAATATGAATGACTAGCAAAACAAAATCTATGTGGTAAATCATGATGAGCTTGCATTGCAAATGTTTCTTCCGCATGGAAGACAACTGGAGAAATAAATGTTCTCTAACACTCCTACTACATACAAAGCAGACAAATTTCAGGTATCCATCTTTAGCTTTTCAAAGACATGGTTCATCCTTTCTTTATCTAACCATATTCTCATTTGGAGTATTTAGAAAACTTACAGATACAGAAATGAATGTCAGAATATCTACAACTCAAGAGCCTCCTTCCATCCTGGCCTACTGAAAGAAGTTACGAACAGTGTATGCAAAATTTCCATCTGAGCAATCCGCACACACCAGAGATGATGTTCTTTACTAATGCACTCCGTAAGAAGCAAGGCAATGCCTTACTGGGGGAAAAAGTTTTATTTATTATCCTGTATCACAAGTTCTCAAACTGTAATGTCAAAAGCATGCGTTTCGTCCTATGAAGTATTTTTCTATTGCAATTATTACTATTATGTATTGTATCATTTGGAAAATAAGATAAAAAAATTTGCAGAGCCGCATGAGAATACAGAATAAAATGTCCTGGTACTTAAAGTGACAGAGAATCACAGGGCTTGGAGATCTCAAAAGGTCCTCCACTCCATCCCCCCTGAATCAATTATAACCATTTGTATAAACCCTGACTAGTGTTTCTCCAACCTCCTCTTAAAGCAGCAAAGACAACTCTACAAGCACCACAGGCAACACCTAGTCTAGGTCCTATTCCTATTTACTGTTTGAGTACCACAGAGAAAAATCAGTCTTTTCAGAGCAGCCTTTGACATATCAAGTTTTACATCTGGTTCCATCTCTCTACTTCCATGGTTTTTTCATCTTGATGCTGAACAGCTCCTCCTCCTTATTTGTTCCTTTTACATCACAACTTTTATACTGCTATTCATTTTGATTGCTCTTTTCCAGATATTCTCCAACTATGAAGAACATTTTTCTTGAACTGATGACTTAAAACTGAATATAGTATTACTGACAAGTTGGATTTTTTTAGGGCTGTGTACAGCAAACCAGTCAACCATACAGTGCCAAGGACACTGAATGGTAGTGTTACTGGCTATTGAAAGATTTCAGATTATTAATCCAGAGAGAAAGATAGTGATCATCAGATGATCACCACACTTTTAGTGAGGTTCTAAATGGACTTCTACCAGGCCAATACATATTTTCATTTTTGATTTGTAAGTGAAATGTGTAAATCAAAACCCATCGAGGATAGCCACAGACAACCATGCAAGTGTTCCGCTACAAGACTTTTCTTCTAAAAGCTGAAGTGTGCTTTCAAACAGTACTCTGAAGAGCTGCTCCTTTACTAAGAACACCTGGCAATCCCCAGGAATCAGTATGTTAAGATCAGCTAAAAGCTATTTTGCTCATAATAGTATGTATTATTACCACAGTTCACCCTGTTAATTTAATATACACTCCAGTAAAATCTGCAACCAATTACTACACCAACTCAGAAAACATAACTACTTACAGGCATGGTTTTATTTAAGAGTTAGTTCTCTTCCTTTCGGTGCATGTGTTCAAGTGCAACACGTTTTACCGCTGCAGGAAAGGTTACTACTTTGAAAAGGTTAGTACCTCTTTTGTTAACGTAAGTAGTAGTGTTCAAGTAACTATTTGTAAAGCAAGAGCTGTATAAAAACCCTCTTAAAAAGTTTAGTATTTGACTGTAAAAAGGGGTCAACAGAACACACCTCTTGCTTGGTTTTTGTGGTATAACCCTGGACAGACTCTCTTGCCACCAAACTTTCCAACGCATCCTGAACTGTGCGTATCTTGTCTGACTGGATATCCAGTTGCAGGGTGAAGAAAGGTTGCAGTGTAGCAGACTCCTTAGAACTCTGCTGGTAAACAACAGATCTATGGAAACAAAAAGTTAAAATGTAATAAAGCAGAGTAATTTTCAACAATATAGAACCTTCAAGCAAGAAGTCTACTTTAGTAACTTGATTTATAGTTAATCCAAAACAAAACACAAAAAACCAAAGGTTAAGCCTAAGTTTCAACAACCTGAATCCACTTTACTGCAATGTAAATGACTTTCACATCCACTTTGAGCATACTGTATGGGATTATACTTGAATTGTTTTATTTATGCAAGGGTTAAAACAGTTATTGGATAAGCATCAAAAGTTTAAAGAAAAATAGTGAAATTTTTGACAATGCATTTTAGAAAGAT
The DNA here is from genome assembly GCA_013400755.1 of Pelecanoides urinatrix. Lineage (NCBI taxonomy): Eukaryota > Metazoa > Chordata > Aves > Procellariiformes > Procellariidae > Pelecanoides > Pelecanoides urinatrix. The sequence continues at coordinate 6,182 of VZTQ01000007.1, read as the reverse complement.
TTACCTCCAGACTCTTCACGTTAGAGTTTTGAAATTATGTTTTCCAACAGATCTTTGGAAGCGCAAAATACTAGTACTTATCTAACTCTATGTTTTACTGTAAAAATTACAACTGATTCCAGATTCTCCAATAAAAATACACACATTTTTTAGTCACTTCACTAAGACCAATTTCACAGTGATTTTAAATTGTTTGCTTAAATCTTGCCATAGGAAATACAAACTATGCTCCATCAAGGACTGGCATTTCCTTTTCCTCCCATCATGTTCTGCGTCCAGATTTTGTCCATGTACTCTTTTGTACATAAATTGGAGTCTTTCGGAAAACTGGCAGCAGTAACAACCTAGGGCATGACAACATGTTTCCTGGTTTTTTGGGGTTTTATTTTTGTTTGAAGTGTATTCAGTCGCAGCCTTTAAGTAGCCTGGCTTGGCGATTGTTGTTTTGTGCAATGAGACAGTATGCTTTTCAGCCACAATGTCACTGCACGAAGTGGACTCTTCCTGATCTTCATTCTTCTTAAACTTCGCTGAAAACTTAAAACCATCAAACATGGCTCAAGAATTTTTTATTCTGAAAGCAGTACTTACATTAAAAAGGCCCAGCTGCTACAAAAATGTGGTTTTAAACAGCCAAAGAAATCACTACTGTATTACATTGTTACATTTGTTACAGTGCCTTATAAAGCTTGAAAGCAGTAAAATAATTAACAGTAGCTCTAATCGATGTAGCCATGCTGAAATTTCTCCAAGTCATGTACAAAATCATAACATACACGTTTAATGCCTGTACTGCAAACTCCTATCAAAAGAGCCCCTTTGACTCGGGCAAAGCCCTGAAGCACCAACAGAAAGCCAACACATCTTTATATTGGCAAATATATATCCTTTAGAGGAAAGAGCGCATATGAAAAACAGTAGCATCTTTATTTCAGTTTAACACTTCCTCCTTGGCTAAATTTAAGGACAAAACCTTCAACACATGGCAAGCGCAGTGTTTCAACAAACAAACCCTGCACTGTGCAAGTCTTGCTGCTTTTGGATACACTTCCCAAACCCTTTTTAAGCTAACCATTATTTAGTGCATAATCAACAGAAAATGTTAGCAATGCCAATTGTTTACAAGTCCGTGTATTAAAGATTGAATTAATAAAATGGATAATATTCTGAAAAGACAATGTTAAGGAATTTTTTTTTGCATTATTAAAAAATTTAATTGTAACATTTCTTCAAAACATTCTCTTCAAAAAGATATGCAGAAATTGATTTGATAACAAAACCTTTGCTGGACTATGATTTTTCAAAAACTAGCACTTATTAGAATAATTACAAATTTCAATTAGTCAAGGGAAAATGCATCACTTTCAATGAATAATTACTCGGGTACTGTAAGAACTCTATAGTAAGAATTTTTCAGGAAAACAGGCACTGCCCATTGCCACCCTGCTTAAACTACAACAATGTAATTGATGTATTTTCTTTATAAATAACAGTGCATTTGAAGGGAAAACTTGGTACTACTTATGGAAATATTTAGCAGACTTCTAACTGGCTTGTGAGCTAGCTTGCATAAAAAATATTTGAAATTCACACAAGCTGAAAGTCGAAAGGGACTCCTGCACATCAACAAACCAGATCCTGACAGAACTGTGTATCTTCGTACTCACACATTTAAGCCTCACATTGCTTAAGGAAGACTTTTTGGGTGGGTTTTTTTTAAGCAATTATGCCTAAATAGGCATTTAATAGACAATTAAAGCCTCGAGAGGAGAGCCTAAAGTTTCCCAAGCCAAAAGATGCCAATTCAAACCATGTTTTCCTAGCTGCTTTTTCCATTTGATTCTTCCAATTTCTGATGCTTTCATTTAGTGGAATTCCACTGGCAATTCTGTATTCAATCCTTCCTATCTCCACCCTCAGTCTCAGAGGATGAAGCTTTCCAACATCACAACATCAGACACTGCTTCTGTGGTAAACTGTGTGACCTGGTTTGGAAGCTAAATAAAGTGGGTGTGGTGACAGCAGACAACAGATATCGGATTGGACCCTGTGGTTCTGTTGCTCAGTGCAAGTTTTTGCCTTTTTTCAGTATTACCTTTGCTTTAAGGCATTTTCTGTGGACTTTTACAGAAGACAGTGTTCTCTTGGTATTCTTAATTTAAAAACTGATGGAATCATGTAGACATCTAAACAATTCTGACCATGATAAATATAGTAAGGGTATTAACAATACCTTGGGTACATGAACACATACCATCAACTCGGAATTTCACCAATATGTACAAATATCTGTCTGCCAATTTCTATGGAAAATATAATTTTATTTACCAGCTGACTCAAATCCCAGAAGAATAATTTCAGTGCATTTCACAGGCAGAAGGCACTAACCCACATTATTCACACCTCTAGACTGAATACCTGGCAACACAGGGAATGAAACACTAGCAATTAAGTGTCTGTCTCCAATTTAAAAATAATTCTTCAAGTCTAGCATTTTTGTTTTGGAATATGTTTTTAGCAAGTGTTTACCTTGCTTTCACTCTAAATTATACATTTCTCCGAACAAGTCATGAGGCTTCCTTTCCAAAAAATATTCTTTCAGTATCTACTTTCTGCCTTCATCTGGTATCAGACCTGAATATAAGTAATGTCCCACATTCTTTTCATTCCTGTAACATCTTGTAGTAATTTACATTTTTCCAAACTTCTTTCACCTTTAACATTTATCAACTATTACACATAACTTCGGGGGAAGCATGTGTGTCTACGCTTCTTGGAAGCATAAGTGTCTAAATAACCAAAAGTTTACAATTTTTTATTTTATTTCGTTATTTTACTGACCAGATTTAACTCTTAGCAAATCTCACTACCCCTTAGTATCTTTATTTACAAAATGAGTCAAGACTCTTCAGAGGTCACAAAAATTAGGTAGCTCTAAAGTTCTTTGGAATTCTTAGACATTAATATACAAAGCATACAGATTTCAAACTCCTCTACACGCAATTCAGGGCTTTTGTTCTCTAAACAGTTTGCTCTTTTAAAACACTTGTAAAGATTCAGACTCTACAATAACTCATAGAATCATTTGATCGTTGATCAATCCTTTGATCATTCCGGTCCATCTTCTGAACTCTCTCTAGCATAACAAATGCTTCATGGTAGAAAGTTCACCTCTCCTGGTCTGAACAAACTGTGTAACAGTCTCTTCACTATCCAATAGTGGTGAAAAATACAGAAAGCAAAGCAGAGCAAAAAGTTACGTGTAAAGGCAAAGAAGCCTACTGTCTCAACAACTTCTACAAAAAAGTACTATACCTTATATGACCACCAAAAATATCAGTAATTGGAGTCTGAACAAAGTCAGCCTGTCGAGTGACTGATGATTTGTTGCGAGGTCCCACTTGCTCCCATTCATCCTCACTGCCTTCCCCTTGTTCATCTTGCTCCTCTTCTTCATGAACAGTCTGAGCCTCAGGGCCATTGGAAACTGAGAGTTCTTAAAGTGAAGAAGAAAAAAAAATGTATTGATGTTTTTACAGATAGAACATGTACACAGATAAAGAATTAGAAAAACAAAAAACCCAATACAAATAATTTTCAGAGGATAAAATGTTTTCATGTATTATAGATTTGAGAAAGTAAATGCAAACAAGTATCTTCCGGGCTCACTCATAGCTGGACACATCCATGTATTAACAGAATGCCGCTCACTGATGACTGTATGTAAACAGATGTAGTTTTCTAGCAAAGTTTGATATATTTTTAGTAGTAAATTTATGGGGTAGAAAATTGGAAAGTCAAGTGTTATTCTGGAAACATAATTATGCCATTATTAAATACAACTCCTTTTCTGCACAGATTTATTACAGGGAACCCAAGGCTTAGCAAATATTTTCTTTGCAAGTGCCAAAGTCAGGAGGCTATAAACTGCACACAGCTAAAGAACAAAATATGGAATGATCATTTTATATCATAAAAAATTTACCCTACTAAGGAGAAATTGGATAACTAGTGATCTTAATTCTATACTTGGCTAATACTTAACAGTGTTTTGTTTCATTTTTAATAGGGGACCCAAACATAAAGCCACTGTAAAATAAAATGGCATTTTACTCTGCATACAAATTCTAATACTTCTTCCAAAGAAAATTTTTCTCTGAATTTGTCAGTAAGAATTTTAAAATAATTTAATATGTTCTAGTTTATATTAGATATAAATTAGCCATTAGTCTAGAAGTTCCCACTTCAAAAAAAGATTTTAACAGTGGTTTAAAGATCAGTGAAAAAACACACCGATATATTTTTGAACTACCATGGAGACAGCCAAACCCCCAGTAAACAACTGACATTGCAGGTATTATGAATGGCAAACATACCTATATGCTTAAGACAAGACTATTTGACAAGATTATTTGAGTTAGTCTCAAATAATGCTCAGCTGAGCTCAGTAAAAATTTGTAATACAGAAATTTGTTGTTTAGGAGGATCAGGTATATGACTTATTATATGATAATGCTATTCCAAATACCCAGTAACACTTCAGATGATTTGTAAATTGGACAGAATGGACTCATTTTACCCTTTGGACGGATTTTAACAAAAGATTACTTGTTAATGTCTGAGTCCCCTAAAACATGGCATTCTGTCCCTATCTCGACATCATCTCCAAACATTACTCCATATTACAGAATCACCACAAAAAAAGGAGAGTATTTGGAAGTTTGAAAAATTAAGTTTGCTACAAAAAAAAAAAAATCCACTAACTTTCATTATGTGGAGAGAGAAGTTTCTTCAGGGTCAGCATTTCTTCATGTAGTCCATTGAGGATAAATCCCAAGTATTCTTCAGCATCTTCTTGCCTGCCCTGAATAAAGTGGTTTTTTCAATTATTATATGACATTTTCATGTTTTCATTTTAACAGAAGGTTCATGACATTGAACATCTAGCTTTCTCCTATCAATTTAGCTGATTTACCAACTACGCAGTCTAAGTTGTACAGTCAAATAAAGTTTAAATTTTACTGTAACCCCTCATTTTTAACCTGTTCAGAAAGAACCAACACATTAATTGGTAACCTGCCATAAGCAGTAAGTACACACATAAGCTTGACCTGGATACAAGCATTTCTGCATTCTTCTCAATACAAATTCGATTTAACATGCGAGTTGGTAATTTTTTTTTTGTTATTTCTTTTAAAAGTAATATTAAGAGTTGCTGTCAAACCAAGGCCAAATCAAAAGATGGTTTGAACTATTGTCTTTTCTTTAAATTGAAGCTAAACCTGATATAGTATTTTGAAGTCTCTGTGGACCTTCAACCATTCCAAGCGGAATCCCAAGCAGAAACAAACAATTGCTCATTTCTTAAATATAAATCAATAGGTATCTTCTTTATAAAGAAGAGATGTTCCATTCCAATAGTAATTTTTTCATTATTCTGACATATTAAACTGCCAAACTTGTAATTCATATCTTCCTATAATTTAATTCCCAAGACAGTCTAGCTTCATTATAAAGAACTATCAACCAGTTGATTTTACTGGTATTTAGGCACAGAACCTGATGTATGCTTTACATTGTTTTAACGACAGTGACTGCCTTGCAATGCAACGAGAGAAGTCAAAGATTTGTAAGTCACACCTTTTCTGACAGACTTGACTTTATAACCGTCAAAAGTCTATAAATGTATGTAGGTTCAAAGGCAGCTCCTGGTCGGATGTCTCTCACAATTTTATCGCCTAAAGCTGCAAGGCAAAAGAGAAGTACATATAAATAACAACATATAGAAGTTTTTCTATATTATACCTTAACATTCTCTTCACACATGACTAGATTTTGGAATCCAAATTTGGGTGGGATTAATAGTTTTATTACAGTTTTAGTGACTCAAGCTCAGAATTCACAAGATAACATGTTTATGGATAAAAGAGTTTTTAAAAACATCTTACATCACCCTACATAGACTTACAGATGGTCTGGAAAAGTTAGTACTCTCTTTTTATAGTCAACACTCTGAAGATTAGCAAGAATATCCATAGCCATCATAAAAGAACAATTGTAGTTCTATTTAAATTTTTGTACTTCTTTGGTATTCAAAGAACACTTCCTTAAATCTTTTATATATTTGTAATTCTAATAGATCACTCTTCCTCACTGCAGAAAAAAAAACCCAAAAAATAAAG
>VZTQ01000006.1:2317-34674 GCA_013400755.1 Pelecanoides urinatrix | reverse complement strand
CTCTCTGGAAAATGATGCAAGTTGGCTATCAACTGCTGAACAAAACTAACCCAAATCTTACAGAGCATTGCTGGTTGTGCTACGGAATACAGCCACCCTTTTACGAGGCAGTAGGAGTAGATGACAAGCCCATGCGGGTCAATGATCCAAATCCGGCCCAGTGCAATTGGAACATAGAAAAACAAGGGATTACATTAGCACAAGTTGCAGGAAGCAGCGTGTGCGTTGGTACAGTCCCAAACCATAAAAAATATCTGTGTGTTAATAAGATGCAAGATAAAACCCCTGCGAAGTGGATAATACCGGCCAACAATACCAAGTGGGTTTGTTCTATTATGGGAGTTACACCTTGTTTGTCATTACCCCTTTTTGATGAATCCCGAGAATACTGTGTCCAGGTAACTATAATCCCTAAAATCTTTTACCATCCCGAAAACTTTGTCTATGATTCACAAATTACGCCAGAACACCATCTGTCAAAACGGGAACTCTTTACAGCACTCACAGTAGCTACTCTATTGATCATGGGAGGTACGGGAGTAGGTACAGGAGTAGCATCCTTAGTGCAACAAAATAAAGAATTTAGTGCCTTGAGAATGGCATTGGATGAAGACCTAGCTAGAATTGAACAATCAGTAAGTGCCTTAGAAAAGTCACTTAGATCACTATCTGAAGTGGTGCTACAAAATCGAAGAGGGTTGGACCTAGTGCTCTTACAACAAGGAGGAGTCTGCGCTGCACTGAGGGAAGAATGTTGTGTATATGCCGACCACACCGGAATAGTGAGGGACACTATGGCCAAATTGCGAGAAGGACTAGAAAAACAAAAAAGGGAACGAGAAGCACAACAAAGTTGGTTTGCATCATGGTTTAACCATTCACCATGGCTTGCCACCCTAATATCTACCCTAATAGGGCCAATTGTAACAATCATAATAGCATTGATCTTTGGACCCTGTATATTGAATAAGCTCGCGTCGTTTGTTAAGAGCCGGCTAGAACAAGTCAACATCATGTTGACAGAACGCCAACAATTGCTTTAAGAATGTTCTTGCTTAGAATTTTTACCTATCTCCGGTTCTACCCTGTTATTCTCTATTACACCCCAGTTATCTCTTGCTTAACGTGCCGTATATTTTCTATTCAAGTTTATGATGTATACGATACATTTAGCATGTTCTTTATCCAAGATTATAAGATTGTTACATTTAGCTAATTTAATTATGCATAGGGAGGGGGGAAATGTGGGTAGTTAGGATCAGGCGGCCGGAAGATATCGCTCTGTACGGAAAGATAGGGCCCCTCCCCTAATAGCCAATAGCGTTTAGTTTGTGAAGTAAGCAGACGGAAGTGACGTCATAAACCTAAGGTATTTAATGCTGTGTTGCATACCGATAAACGCCATTTGCCGTCCACCACATTGGTGTCTGTGAGCTGATGGCCCGAAGGGCCTGGGGTTGGTCGCCATGCCGTTCCTGAACCAGGTCGCCATGCCTCCCGAAGGCAACACAGCCACGTGTTTAGATTTTTTTTTTTGGTACCAAATCATATTAGAAATATTACACCTACTTGTGAACAAACTAAACCACGGGTATTTAAAACTGCAAAGACTGAGTGTTCACGTGATCTTAATCATGTTAAGTAAGTCATACGCATGGACATGCAGAATCAGACTGAGTAGCATCTTCCAAATAATTCAACCAATATCAGTGATCTAACCTAATGTTACTCAAGGCATCAGAATCTGACCCATAACTCTTTCTGTTTGGATAAATAAAAACCAAACAAGCATTATCCCTGCCCAGCATATACAGAGACACAACCGTGTATTAAGTGACACCTACGGGAAAGTTCTCTATTATCATCTTCTGGAAAAGGTAATTGTGACCTTTGCTTTTGCGTGGTCTCTCACCTCCATCATTTGTAACAGCCTTTTATACCCAGCAGGGATGAAGCCCTCTGGTTACAGACTTACCTTCTCCTTGTTCCATGCAACTCTGTCTGCCTCCCAAAGAATGAGACACACCTAAAAAGCACCATCTTTTGCTTCCACCCATCAGGAAAATGCTGGCAGTCTGCCAAGCAATGACATGAATCTTCACAGCCCCTTCTGATGTTGTCTCCAAACAATCTATCTCAGCCATAGCTGTATATGCTTAATGGAGAACAGATGGGGCAGATGGGCTGACAAGAGAGTGTAACAGAACTGGCATGGGTCACCATCCTTGCCACCCCCCTGGCCCAGTTTTCAAGCATGGCCTCCAGTTGTCCTCATTCTCACTGAGGTATCTCAGAAGGAACTGGAAAATGCCATCTTCCAGTGGAAGATGGGAAGGATCTCTCTTTTGATACACAATCATGTAATACTTTTTCCCACATCATAACCACCTTGAAAGATCTGAGATGTAAAAATAGCAGAGACTTTTTTGATCATTTTCACTGGAAAATGTGAGTTCATCAACATCATTTTGATCCTCTGTGCCTGGGAAGATCATGGAGCAGATCCTCCTGGAAGCTATGCTAAGGTACATGGAGGACAAGGAGGTGATTCGAGACAGCCAGCGTGGCTTCACCAAGGGCAAGTCCTGCCTGACCAACCTAGTGGCCTTCTATGATGGAGTGACTACATCAGCAGACATGGGAAGGGTTACAGATGTCGTCTATCTGGACTTCTGTAAGGCCTTTGACACGGTCCCTCACAGCATCCTTCTCTCTAAACTGGAGAGAGATGGATTTGATGGGTGGACTGTCCGGTGGATGAGGAATTAGTTGGACGGTCGCATCCAGAGGGCAGTGGTGAACGGCTCAATGTCCAGACGGAGACCAGTGACGACTGGTGTCCCGCAGGGGTCCGTATTGGGACCGATGCTGTTTAATGTCAATGACATAGACAGTGGGATCAAGTGCATCCTCAGCAAGTCTGCAGAAAACACCAAGCTGAGTGTTGCAGTCGACACGCCTGAGGGACGGGATGCCATCCAGAGGGACCTGGACAAACTTGAGAAGTGGGCCCATGTGAATCTCATGAGGTTCAACAAGGCCAAGTGCAAGGTCCTGCCCCTGGGCCGGGGCAACCCCCAGTATCAACACAGGCTGGGGGAGGAAGGGATTGAGAGCAGCCCTGCCGAGAAGGACTTGGGGGTACTGGTGGACAAAAAGCTGGACATTAGCCAGCAATGTGTGCTCACAGCCCAGAAGGCCAACCGTGTCCTGGGCTGCATCAAAAGCAGCGTGGCCAGCAGGTCAAGGGAGGGGATTCTGCCCCCCACTTCTGCTCTGGTGAGACCCCACCTGCAGTGCTGCCTCCAGCTCTGGGGCCCTCAGCACAAGAAAGACATGGGCCTGTTGGAGCAGGTTCAGAGGAGGGCCACAAAAATGATCCTATGAAGAAAGGCTGAGAGAGTTGGGCTTGTTCAGGCTGGAGAGGAAAAGGCTTCGGGGAGACCTTATTGCAGCCTTTCAGTGTTTAAAGGGGATTTATAAGAAAGATGGGGACAAACTTTTTAGCAGGGCCTGTTGCGACAGGACAAGGGGGAATGGGTTTAAACTAAAAGAGGGTAGATTTAGACTAGATATAAGGAAGACATTTTTTACGCTGAGGGTGGTGAAATACTGGAACAGGTTGCCCAGAGAGGTGGTAGATGCCCCATCCCTGGAAACATTGGAGGTCAGGTTGGATGGGGCTCTGAGCAACCTGGTCTAGTTGAAGATGTCCCTGCCCACCGCAGGGGGCTTGGAGTAGATGACCTTTAACGGTCCCTTCCAACCCAAATTATTCTATTCTATGACTGTATGATTTTTCAGAGAAATGTATCAATATGGATGATTCTCATCAGCAACCGTTTCTCCTGTACTAAGTGAAAGTATGATTCAATGACAGCAAAAGAGCCTGTCCCAGCACTGCTTGGAAGAGAGGAACTCAACTGTAATGTGGGATACCTACGAAGGATATACCTGTTCTCACCTTGGAACTGATCTGTACTAACCACAATAAAAAGAGAAAAACGAAAAAATCCTTGAAGTTTTATTCCCCAGTGAGAGGAAAGTGATGTGGCTTTAAAATTCTGCTGCCTGAAAATTCAGATGGTTTTCTCAGCAAAAAGAAATTCAGGAATACTATTGGATGTGTGCTATTTTTGTTGTTAAAAAATCAATGTTGCATAGCTCTGTTAACAAAAATATATGCCATTCTACTTCATACCACTATGCCAGAAATAGACATTATTCACTTTAGAAACTAGTAATTTTGAGGCTAGAACACTGCTTGTGTGTATGGGTAGGCAGGGAACTATGAATTAATTTGGAAAACAAAAATTCACAGAACGAGTAGCTACACCATTGTGTACCTTCTAATATCACTGTTCCCCAAACTCCTGCACCACCCAAACAGCTCTACTATTGTATTAACATATGATCAAATCCATTGGGAAAATAAGTTAAGCAGAAAAATTGAATGATAACTGGGAACAGTGTAAAAGCATTCAGTACAAGTCTGAAAAGCTTCTCCCTGAAGCAATTTTAACCAGTAAATGCCTTTACTGGTTAAAACTACCCTAACAGGTATGACAGCAGCTATCAAAGTATTGCTTGCTGATTAAAGAAACAAGAAGCTGATGATAAATGTAAATCAGAGTGTAGGAATCATAGAAAATTGATAAGGGAAGGGAAGCAAAACAACTCAATCTATCATTATGCCAGAGCTAAGGACAATCTAAAGGTATATTTCTCCATAATTAAGACAGAAAGGAGTCATACAATGGTGCCTCCAGAAGATTATAGCTCAATATCTGGAAAAAGGACAGATGATATCAGTGTATGATGGTGAATAAATGTTCTCCGTAACAGCATACTTAAGCAAGATGTTAAAAAAACAACTGCTAAAACTATACATTATGTGTGTTGAGTTGCTGGGAAGCTCCAAAGGATGGGGGAAAAAGCCCAACAAAGAACTAAGTTCTGATGATATATTAAAAGAGTCAATAGAAAGTAGAAAAAAAAAATCTGTCAGTGGCTAGACTCTTAATGAAGAATTTAACTTGGGTAATAAAATTCATGTTGATGAGTATGGGTCTACAGAAAATAAAACATGTTAATAACTTCATGACTCTTTTTACAAAAAAAATACATTGATTGATAAAAGTAATAAGGTAGTGAAATATATGTTGCCAAGATGATATACTTTGGTACCAGTGTGATTGCTTCTAGATAACTGGGGGCTGGTTGTGTGTCCAACTGGATAAGCTGGTTCTTCTGAGAAGTACCACCAAATATATGAAGGCCTGGTAGATGCATCTTGCAAGTAAATTAATCCAGAACCACTGCAGCTCCACAGCAATCTTTTGCTTTGCTTTGAAATTAAACATGAAGCTCCAGAGGCGCTTGTCCTCTCACCTCTAGATCTGTTCCTATTCAGGAAGTTTGTGCACAGGGAAGCAGATTTTTCTCTCTCTCTCTCTCAAGGAGAAGAAAACAGGCGAAAAGACCAAAGCTACTAAGCTCTATCTTCTTCCTCCTTTTCTCCCTCTGATACACTAACGGAAGAAGTGAGAGAAAAAGAGAAAAAAAAAAGAAAGAAAAGCCAATCAGGACTTACTTTTTCCAGCCAGAGCTGAAGGAAGCTTGAGGCTTCTGACATCATTAAGAAACATACTGCATTAGAGCAGCAGCACTGGGGACGCTGGTAATGTTGCTCCCCCATGTCTTCTTGCTCCTTCTATTGCCAACTTCACTGTCCTGCTGCCAAGTCTTCCTGAGTCCCTGCAGGAAAGAAGGGAAGAGAAAAAAAAGGGCAATAGTGCAAGGGCATGGTTTCCAAACCAAATTTTCTCAGACTTTTTGCTTGCATCATTTCCTCTGATGTAGTCTAGCCAGAGGCTGACCTCCAAATCTCATTAAGTCTAATAACTGCTAGAACTGTCCTCCTCCCTCTTTTCTCTAACAGTATCATCACACTTTTGCATCTTTCCACTAACTGAGTTCACACATTATTTTGCCTTTCTTATTAGACTTCACCTTATTGCCCTGCTCTAGCTATCAGATGCATGAGCTTACTTTGCTGTCAAGTTCCCCCCTCGGTCTCCCAACCCCTGTAGCCCCAAACACACTCCTCTGTCAAGCACCTGTCATTTCCTCATTGCTGCTCCCTGCCAATAGGAAAAAACCCTTCACAAAATCCTGCTTTGCAGCCTACCTTCAAGCATATTTCTCTCACGATGACTACAGATAATGACAGTCCCCAGTGGCAAGGCAAGGATTGGTCTGAGAATACCGAGGTGGTTAGCAGAGAGAGAAGTCATTACCTCAGGACACTCTCCTCCAAGAATAAAGTGACTCTAATATGCTGTAGCACAATATAAACCTGTAAGCACAGGTTTAATAAACTTAGTTAACTCGTTTTCCCCAAGTGCCCCTGTGTGAGCATGGCCTCTGTTCGCATTACTGCGTTTATGCTCATCAACATGCTCACAGCACACTTACATGTTGCAGCCTTCAGTTGCACCTGTTCTGAAATACTGCCTGTGAACTTTGTCTTTTCTTACATGTCCATAGAGTATCTAGGGCAAGGTAGCTCTGATCTTTTACTGAGGCTCTTAAATACTACTTTGATATAAGTGGCTAGCAGAAACAACGGTAATAAAGCTACATTTTTAAGGAGCAACAACAAGCTCACCTTCATGCTTGGTTTACATCCTGCAAGGACTATGGGCTGTATGACTCTTCCAGCACATACTACTTTGCAGGCAAATTAAGTTTTACTCAGTGGATGTTTACTCTCCCATTAGCCACTGAGATACTGGACAAGTACAGTTTAAACATGAAGCTAAATTTTGTTCATTGGTTCTAGTTCGTCTCTATTTCCAACATAATAGAACATAAATCTGATCATACAGCTTGGATAATATCATTGTTCACTTTATAGCCATGGCTCACCGTCACACTGGACAAGATCACACAGGGGATAAGGTCACGGAAACTCTCTGTGTGTCTTCCATCCTGTGATGTTATCAGGTACTCAACCCTAAAGCAATAGAAACACACTGATAAAAAGAGGGGAAAGGGAACTGTGATAATAAATCAACTCAACTGCAGAGAAAGTGCCAGGGAAAACAATATTGATTTTTTTTTACAAGTCAGCGCACAGATTTGTCAGACAAAAGAATAGAGATGTCAAAACCCACAGAATCAAACACACTAATATTAAGAGAAAAACAACCCCACTACCTACAAAATGCTAGAATGTGTGCATAGCGATGTTTATCAGGAAGAGGAATGGTATTTTATCATAGTCAGAAAATTTAAAGGTAATATTTATACAATCTGTATTTAGCAGCTACTGTTTGCCCCTCAAACTGATTTTACATTAAAACATCTTAGTAGGGTCAGGCAGAAGGGGAGTCAGAGTCCACTGCAAAAGGAAAGCGCCCCTGGCCCAGTGAACAAAAGATGCTTCACTCCTCACTTAAGGGAGGTGACTCACTGGTCATCACCAGTGACCATGCAGTTACCTCCCCAGGTGGTAGTAAAGCATCTTGCTTCTCTTCAGCGACTTAGAGGAGCCTTCTTGCTGAAATGGCCATGTTACGCGTCTGGAAAATAGGGGATTGGTCAGGGTAGGTCAAGCAGACAAGACCATATTGGAGAGAGAAGACATTTAAATTCTATTCCACTAAAGAAATGAAGTATTAAGATTATATAACCAATTATAATAAATATACTAGATGACATCATATACTTTGATTCTCTCACCAAGAATCGTAAGAAAATAGTAGTTGTATGAAATGCCAAGAATAGAAATAACTAACAGTTCAGAACAGTGATTCACCTGCTATCTAAGACTTATCTTTAATAAATTCACAGGAACTAAGGTCAGAAGGACAACTACCTCAATTATTGTGTCCCATGTAACAGAAGTCCTTAAATTTCATGTAGTTCCTTTTATTTGTATTCCCAGAACCTCTTTGCCTAAATCAATTATTTTAGAAAGACATTCAGCATTGATTTGAAGACTTCATAAGGTGTAGAAGTCATCAATTCCACTGGTAATCTGTGCTAACGTTTCAGGGCCCTCACTGTTAAAAATTAGGACTAACTTCTTGTTCAAATTTTTATGCCTTTAACTTTCTGCCTTTAATCTTTTCTCTCTTAAATTACAGAGCACACGATTTTCTTAACATGAAGGTATCTGGGCATTATAACACATTCACATTCAAATCTTCTTTTTAGAAAAATGGCTAGATTGAATTCCTTAAAACTCCTATTGTAACTCACTTTCCTCAGCACACAAGTCATTTTTCTGGCTTTTTTACTCAACCCTTCCAATACTTTGTAATTCTGGAGCTGCAAGAGGTTGTTACTCACGTGGATGTAGGTTGCACCTATGACTGCCTGGAGATACACTGGTGTCACTTCCCCAATTCACAAGACTTCAGCTCATTTCGTACTACTGCCAGTAAGGTACCAGGCATAACAAACGGCTACATGTCATTGCACGTGTACAAGGTACGAACTAATACTGAACCACAAATCAAGCCACTGTAAAAACACTACGCATTAGCAACTCTTGATATCCTTTACTCTAAATTTGGCATGCTGTTTTCATTTGCTTGGCCTTGCTTTTATTTCCATTAAATGAGAAGCAATGCTGAAAAAGAAGAAAATGAACTTCCCGTTTCATCTTCACAGGATGGTCACAAGAATCTTGTTTAGGGAAGAAAGCATAGTATAAGTAGCAGACCAATTCTGGGCCTCACTGTAAAGGTGAACAGCAGTCTTGGTTTTCAACACCTACCCTTCACCAGTTGCCAAGATTCTAAAAGAATTATGATCTTTCAAATATTCTTGAATTTTATTTGTACATTCTTTTCTGTGATGAGATTTTTGTTTTATTTTCCCCTCTTTTCAGTCTCTGAAATGGTTATTCCAAATGCAGAAATGTAATACACAGAAATAGTTAAAATTTATTTTATCCCCAGGTATTCAATATTCTCTCTCTGAATATTCAGCAAATCCATTCACATAGTGGCTGTACTGAACGCGGTAAACCCTCTTTTTCTGACAGTAATTCCCCCTTTGCAAGCTTCCCAAATTTAAAACATATCCATGCCATGAGCCACAGAGCAAAACACTCCTGTGCCTGAGATTCCCTTCCCATAGGGACACTTCCCATTACTAAAGCGCAGTGCATCATAGCCAAAGTCATAGGCGGAGCTTTCAGCACAGTGAGGCAGCTCCCTGTGCTGTTAATCCTTCACACAGTGTGGTCAGTCGCTGGTCCCACCACTGAATTGGAACCTCTTCACAATGAGGAGACAGCACGCCATTTGAAACACGGGCTGATTAAAATGCTAATACTTGAGAAGGCTTACAGCTAATTTTGTTTGCTTGGCACAATATGAAAACAACTCTTCATGAAAAAGAAGTTCAGCGGTAAACAAAATTTCAGAAGCAGAATCTGGGTCCTTCCTGTTTGTTTTGTTTTTCAAGCCAAGTAAAATCGTGTTAAAATGACTATTAAGGCAGCCATCCTGCAGCAACTTAAAGGTTCTGAAACCAACTAGAAAGGGTGATAGTGCTAAATGCATTATGGACAGGAGAAATACAAGCCACTGGATTGGCAGAGCAAGACTTTTATGAATAAACACCTACATCTGATAGATGATAACAAGCAGGAAATAACAAGCTTTGCCGGAAAATATGCTGTTTCCAAAATACACTGGTTTGTTCTTGTTCATGATGTCTGACAAACATAAAAAAGGTGTTTCTGTGGATATTGTATGGGCTGTTGACTACCTGGACTTCTGAATTCAAGCCCACAGTTCAAGCCTATGGAGTCCTGGAAAAATTCCACCAAGAGCTCTAACACTGGATTCATTGTACTTACCTATGTATTTTTATGAAAACATCTAAACTCAAAAAAACATCTCATGGAACCATAGTTCTCACCTAAATAAAAGTCTTAGCTACTATGTTAGCAAGAAATTGTCTTTCCTATTACTCTTTCCTTAGAAATGTCTTTGCCACCCTGCCATCTAATGATTAAAGTGAATGCCTTCCTTTCTTCCACTTTCCCGCAAAACATTAAAAGAATTCTCTTTGAACAAAAAACAAACAAAAAAAAATATCCCTGATGGTCCTTAAAGAGGTAAAAAAGCCTCGACCATGTAGGTTTGCTTCAAGATTTTTATATGACAAGTTCATACCATTTGTCTTATTAGAAACAAATTCAAACTAAATTTATGTTCAAACTGCTTGGAAAAAAAATCACAGCATACTGATTTCATAATTTTAACGCTTTATTTTTCCATTTCAAGTGTGTGATTCACAACGTGGGCAGCTATACAGAATACTGCACCAGGGACTGAACCTTTATTCTCTTCCTGAACCAGGCTGCTCTGTATTCCCTGAGCTCAGCCTCAGGCAGCAAAACTGAGTGCCTCTTCCTTCACAGCTCCAACTGGACCATTCCTTCCCCCCTTCAGAGTCTCCTGCCTTGCTTACTTTTCCCTATCTGCCAACACATCGGTATTCAACACTGAACGGCAGAGGACTAAAACATTCATGACAAATTTATTTTGCTCAGCCTGTGCAGCTATTTGTCTGTTTTAAAGCTAGGTTATTCTTATGAAAATGTAAGACAAACACAACATGCCCGCTGGCATTTTTCCTTCACACCAGCACATCTTATGAGCCTAACAAGGCTCATCCATCATCTGCACTAACCATGGACTGAGGTGAAAGGTCAGGAGTCAGGGTTTGGAGAAAGTCAACTGTAAGGGGACAGAAGGCATGCTGATAGGGAAAAGACTCTATCGCTGTCATCTACCGGCAGCAGTGATTGGCAAAGACAATATAGTTTGGTAATACATGACAATTATCCATTTATTTCATACTTTCCTTTTGTTCTCCACAGTTGTAAGATGCAATAGTTACTGCTGAAAGTCTGTGGGAGACTTTTATGACTTCTGCTGTGTGTACGGTGTGCAGCATCTGCTCTTCCTTTAGAGGAGACCCCTTAGTGGAAGGCTCAAAATTTTATGTTCCAGGTTCAGTCATTTTGCCCTACACAGATGAGATCTCTTTTTCCTCCAGAGGATTCAACAACTGGGTGAAAGAAAGCAGATGGTCTTGCCACTGTCAGGTGTTCCTGATAGCACTGTCTTGAACATTTTTCTCTGCAGGGATGTTCTTTTAAAAAAACCTATCACCATGTTAGATTTTCTTAAATCCCACAAGCTTTATAAAGTAAGTCTCTCTCTCTCTGAGCAGGGCTTCTCTTTCACTCGCAAGTATCCAAACTAGAAACTTGGCAACAGTTTTCCAATTTCTAAGACAATTGCTCTCCATTATTCTAAATCTCTTAACCATAAGATATGACAGCCTAACCAATAAAAACATATTCTAGTTTTTTCATTTAATTTATTCAGAACATTAAGGAGCAAAAGAACAGCAGTATATATGGGATTATCTTAAGAAGAGAAAGATGCCTCAGAAGAGTCTGCTAAACAAAAGCAGGTCCTTTTCACTGGAAAACGTTCTATATCATAAAAGCAGTAAACAGTAATATAAAAAGCCTTTCCCAAGTGACACGACCTTCCCTTCACAGTCCAAAGAGCAAATGATAGGGACACTGATCTCAGAGGGGTGTTTCAGGAAAATATATCCACAAAAAATATACAGAAATAGGGTACTCTGGATCTAAAGGCAATAGTCTCCACTTCTTAAAGTACTGGCGAAAGGTAAAGGCAGAAATAGAACCAGGGTCCATTACTGTCTTTTGAGGACCCAAGGGCGAAGTCTAAAATTTAAAATGGAAGGAGAAAGCAGTCCTTAAAGAAAAATAATCAGAGAAGGGATCCTTCAACCACTCAGTCTGACTTATTGTAACATGCATTATGTATCTTCCAGCTGTCCTATGCTGCGCTGAAAAGCTTCAACTTGGCTAAAGTATTGTTTGCCCAACAACTGCAGAAACATTTGCTCCAGGTCTTGCCAAGATACATCAGGTGAAGAACCCCCTGCTCACCCCATAGTCCACTTCAGTGCTTGCCCGCTCTCGCTGCATGGTGGCAGTGCCCCAGGAGTCACTCTTGTTGTGCCTTTCCAGACAGAAGGAAGATCTCTTCAACAGCCAGCGTTTCTTCACCTCATAAATACTTGCATGTAGTAATCAAGTTACTGCAACCTTTTGGTTTTCCTTCTCGTGGCTGAACAGCTGGAGGTTTCTGTCTGCCCTTCGAAAGCCTTTACATGATTTTTGCAGCTCATTTACACACTGCTCCCGCTTTTAAAATATGACCACAGCCAGACTGTGGGGAACAGAGCAGTATTTAGCTTCTCCACATCTGTCTCACTGACTTGATTTAGAGAGGTAAAAATCACCTACTCATTGATCCTCCATACTCATACCTACGGATCACATTAGCCATTTTGTCAGCGTATCACCAAATTCAGTAGTTAGAAAAGAAAAAAATGCTGCAAAAATGCTGTTAGTGTTCCAGTATGCCATAGTTTATAGCTAAAAATTATGTCACCTATAATGCGAATGTCAAAAGCCTCACGTTCCTTTTTCAAAATCCCAGCCCACTGTTAATTGGAGGTACAGAACCAAGGAGGTGAAAGTGTACATAGTAGAGAGTGCTAGCCTTTATTTCATTCATAGCCTTTCAATGTTTTACACACCTGTCTTTATTTCCATGAGAAGATAAATATTTAATCTTTCAAAATGTTACACCTTGTTTTATTCTATTATTGTTTCAAGTAGGATTTATTACAGTAGGACTAATCATACAGTTTTGAGAATGGTCAAATCACCAGAAGTCATTAATCTTGCATATATACACCAGGAAAACTGTGTATAAAAGATAAAGAGTAACTTAAGGATTTTAGCCTTTAGTGGGACATTCTTTTTCTGTGCCCAGCTCCAGAAGACTTAAGCCCATCAGCCAGCACATTTAACTCCCAGAAGGCAGCAGAGGAAAGGTTGATGTGAAAAAGCACTTGACTGCTGAAGGAGCCACTCCGTACAACTATTAATCCCCAAGAAGGACGACAGAGCTTACACTAAGAGTGAAATATGTGCAATTGAGGGTGCTACCCATTTCATTATTGACTGCTGAATGACCCAACACTGCAACCTGCTGCCAGGAAGCAATGATTCTCCTTTCCTCATTCGCCTGTTTCTTTACACTGAAGTTCTGGGGTCTGGGATTTTAGCATCATAGTCAGACTGCCTTTTCTCAAGGATTTCTGGTTCTTGTTTTGGTAGGCAAGTTAAGTCAAGGCTATTTTAATGAGAATTCTTGACTATGAGACACTGGGCGAGGGGGGGGGGGGAACACCTACCAACCATTTAGAAATATTTTTATTTGCAATTGTATAATATATTTAAGTGAGTATTTTGGACCATTAAAATCAATATCCGTCTCACCTGTGAATTCAAACTCCCCCAGGCTGAGAATAACTCAGAACCCAGACCTTCTTCTTCTTCTGAGAAAGGCTCTGTAGTACTCATCAGGCATAGCAAAAGTTAATGCCAGCATAAGGGTGGGGTTTTTTTGTCCCCTGTTGTTAAGCTCAGTGTAGTTGCAGGAGCTGATTAGGCATGCTCAGAGCACACCTAGCCATTTCTGACTCCTCAGGGAGCTTAAAGCTGCCCACAGAGTAAGATCTTACACTGCTGAGACCAATTGTTTAAAATAAGGGCAGAAACATTAACTTAGGAAATAGCTCAAAGTGTCTTCCTCCTTTTACCTAAAAAAGTTATTGTTTTCTTTTGGTCACAAAACAGAAATGCTAGGCTTGTTCACACCATTTAATGCTAATCCCTGCAAGACGGTGGATTTTTTAGCTGTCCTCACTACACAAGTAAAATTTTCGTTAAAATACTATTAAGCTTAGAGTCCTGAGTTTCTCTAACTCTACTCTCAATTACCTATTCACCTCTGGTTGTACTGTAAGGTTATCCAGATGACTCGAGATGTTTCAAGCACACTGTTTTACCCCTTCTGAAAAATTTCTCTAGGCACTTATCTATCTATCGAGTATATTCTTTGGTGGTTTAAATCTGTCCTTTAATGAAGCATACAGGTAACTGGCCTTAACTATGTGTTTAATGAATAGGTACTTTTGAGAAAACAATAACCTGAAATAATCTATTTGTCATTAGAGTTAATAGAATCCATGTATGAAAGTGGTTTTATCAAGAAAGATGCTTTCCCCAATTCAGTTTTAGATTTGCAACATTTTGTTTGGGTAACAGAAAAATCAGACTTTTAAGGTGTTACCTGAGTTGTACTTTTGTCTCTTTCTGGCTATCACAATGACTCTCTATTTAGGGAGTTGACTCTCCTGCAAGCATGGAACACACTTTTCAACTCCAAAGATTCACTTAAAGCAGCAATTGCTGGGTTTTTGAGCCTGACACAGCACCAGAAAATAGAGGGATAAGATACACAGAGAAATACAGGAAGACAATGAAACATTAGTCTGCGTGATGTATCAAAGTTAAACCACACAAACAATATCTGCTGGACCGTGTAGCCTAATTGTTGTTTCTGGAAAGATAGATGTGAACCAAGTAAAAGAAATGCTTGCTTCCATCAAAGATCTACAGTGTCCAAACTGAATGTGAGTTATGTACCCTCCACCATTTCAAAGGAGACAATAAGGTCACTGGTTTGTCATAAATTTTCTTTCGCATGACTACAATTTGGTTTTGCATGGTCACTTCTAATTCCTATTCTAAGAACTTAAAAGTTCGCAAATCTGCAGGAGCAAAGATCCTGTGTCAAACTACTATTACATGACATTATGTCAGAGTACTTAAAATACGTTGAAAAAGCAAATGTCAAGCACTTGATGCCTAAATTCCATTTAGTGATCTGATTCAGAAGAACCTTTCTGTTTCCCTGAAGTGTGCTTGTGGCCACCTCATGCATTTCCAAGTTCTTTTCCAAGCTGTGTTCTCTCTCAATATTTTTCAATATCTTAAATATCCATTTTGATTTGGAAAATAAAGTCTATGAAACTTCGGTGTATCTTGTGACGTTTTAGTACTGTCCTTGGTTAGTAGTTACCTGGTTGTGTTTTGCAATGAAGAATAAAGTCAGCAAAGTCCAACAGGATACGTCAGTTAAATGAAATTATATAGCACCAACTAAATACACTTTTGTCTCAGCATTTGATTACTCTCTTCAGTTGACAGATATGGTAGTAAGATAATTTCATATATAAAGCTGTCTCTATGCAACTGTCAATCATACACTTCATCGGGTTTCAGATATTGTGTTCTTCTAACATTTTGGTAAGGCTTAACTTAGACTTCTTTATGCTACACTCCATATCTGACATGCTATTCAATGCACCACCTTTTCTAACAACAAAAAAAAATCAGTCTTGCCATATTTATGGCAACAATAAAATAGAATCACAGAATGTCTCAAGTTGGAAGGGACCCATAAGGAACATCGATGTAGATATTTCTATTAATGATGGTTCTCCTAAAAATTTTGAGTTTATATCTACAGTCTTCTTTGGCAAGGAACATCCTGCATTCCTGGATCTGTTACAGAATGCATTACATAGCTTTAAATATTCTGTATCTGATCCTATAATATTCTAAACATTTTTAAATACTCTTATCTGGTAAGAAAATCATGCATAATAAAACAGTATCAAACTCTACTTTGGTCTACTCTATCTCTCTATTATAAAGTATTAAATATTAAACAATTTAGATAAAAGAAAGATGGGAAAGAGGTACTCTTCTTGTCATAACTTAGCATTAATATTTCATTAAAGTCCAGATGTGACATATTATTAAATAGTGACATTTTTTTTCAGGAGTATTTCTTCTTATCACTGCATTTTTAAATGACAGTACTAAAAACTATCTATTTTTATATGAAACATAAATTTTTAAACAAAAAACTTATAGGATTCTGTATTTCTCGGACTTTTTATGAACTGTGCAACACTGAACCACAGTCAAAATCATATTGTCGATATATCTGGACTGTTGACAGTTTCCAAACATTTTTTTATTTATTTATTGGAAATTTAGAGTTGCATTGAATGACATTCACTTCTATTTTTCAAGCAGACTTTTTTTTTTTTAAATATTGGTGTAGAATTTCAAATGCAAAGCTTTGGTCCAGAAACAAGGAATGAATGGTCATTTTATCTAGTGATCTGAAGGAGAGAAAGGCAGGATATCAATTATTCATTCAACTGTTTTTTTCCAAATATATGAAAATAAATAAACAAATAAATTCAGCTATCAAGTTTTTATTTCTCTCCAGATTGTTGAATACCCCCTTCCTGCTTCCTGTATTTGGAGTTACTGCAACCATCTTTTCCACAGGCTTTTGGTGAGTGTACACAGCATTTGTATTGATGGCTTAGCCTTCCAAAGGCATGGCTTTTTTTTTTTTTTAAATACATGATCTGTAGCCTGTTACTACCTGTATTTATATCACCATGAGCTCTTTCCATTCTATACTTGCTAGTACTAAGGTTGTATTAATGTTCTGTTGAAATGCTTTGTGTCTGGTTAGTTGCACATGCTCCGGCCGACGTGACTCTAGCACTTAATTGTTGTGTTACGCTCTCAGGTCAGGGACTATTCAAAACATGAGAATTTTATTAAGTTGTAGCTGCAATTTTATCTCGTTTAAAGCACATTATAGTTTATATGTACTTTCCTCATCCTAAGGCTGATTCTTAATAACTTTAGCCTGACAGTTAATAACATAGCAATTGCTTGCATTACTTTCAGTGTATTGTGTAGAAAAGGCAAGTGACCCTCGGAGCCTGTACTATTTTCTGAGATAACTGCACATAGTGAAAGAGAAATAGGTAGCTCACCCATGCACATAACACACAGCATGCACACACACACACACACGGTGAGACAGGTAAGCATATCATATAGGCACAACACAGACAAGGACGAGATTAGTGATGATATGCTTGTCATTCCTGGACAGTTCACATCCTTACAGTTATACCTCTGGTGATCAGGAGAATGCAAAGAACATGATGACCTGTTTGTCTTACTTGGTGGGAACAAGGAGGATTTTTAGGACATCTTGTGAAATCAGAAAATGAAGACCTGGGTAACCACACAGAATACAATAAAAAAATATTTCAAGCTCTGGGACAGAGATTTTCTTTTTTTCCTTTAGGACAAAACATTTACTTGTTTCTGCTGCCACTGTGCACTGCCCTAGCCATAAACTCTCAACTCACTCTGTCAGGCACTGTTCATACACATATATATCCTTGGCACCTAGAAGCTCATAGGCTGTGAAGTACAGTAGGACACTAAGGCAAAAAAAAGATGGGAAAGGAGAAGTTGGAAAGATTATGATAAGAGTAAATAATTCATATTATCACTTCATACAAAGTTCTTCTAAAAAGGTGGAAAGCATTTGTTAGTAGACAAACTGAACGGATTATGTAGTGACATTTTTCACCCTGTTTCGTTTGCTTATTCAAATGGAAAAAAAAAAGATCAATATTCATGAAGATAAAAGCATAAATATCATTGCAGGGGCGGGATTACCATAAATCACATACCATTTACTTTCTATATTACTTAAAGTGGTAAATTAACACAAAGTGGAAAATTAGGTTTAGCTACTTTTGCTCTCTACAGCCATATTAAACAAAGCCACAGAAGTAGTTTGCTTACTTATATGCTCATTAATAACAGACATTGATCAGCCTAATTGCAAGTGCATGTTCACACATCACTGATGAAGTTATTTATCTCTGCTAAAGTTATTCACGTTTCCCATTAAATTATTAACTCACAATTGTTCTCAAAAACATTTTATAAGGGCTTCCATAAAATTACGGTATTTAGAAAGAACGCTGCTTGACATTTTCCATGTAATTGTTTTCTGTAGAAGACAGTAATTAAAGATCAGCTCCACAAAACTAAAAATGTACTGTAATCCATAAAAATCATGCATCATCATGTGGACCTGTGATGGAGCATTCTTTTATATTGCCCGAGAAACATTTTTGTATATAAACATAGGAGAATTTATCACTTTCATAACTCATCATCACATCACTACATTCTAGTGCTCAGCTTTTGTAAAAGAGTTAATCGGTATCCTTAACTGATTGTCAAAGGAGAGAATTTCATTTCTTCACTCTAATTTTATTTCTGTGTGAGTCAGACCACATTGTGGACAACAGGGGAACTGCTGCCCTTGTCATTTCTTCAGAAATGGACCCAAGTTCACAGGTAAGCTTTAAAAAGTCAGTTTGGTTTACTCCCTGGTTTGCTGGAATGGCCAGCCAACTTCAACACACACATAATAATTTATTCCTGAGCTCCAGCATGGAATAAACCAAATTGTTCCTTTGAGAGACAAACAGAGATACATATGATATGATTACAGACATACATACAATATGATTATGAACATGTCACATTACAATCCTCTACCTAAGACAGTCCTTCAGCACTGTCCTTGCACCTTCATAAACTCCAAAATACCTTATAAAAACAGAATATCCCCTTGATGGCATAATGTAAAATCCCAATCTGTTGAGCTGCAAAGCAGCCTTCTGATGAGCTGACTATTACAATTCGTTTAATTACAAAAAAAAAAAAACAAACCCAAAAAGTAATAACCATGTCAAATGCAGCCTACCAGAGCAGGCTGTGGACTGGTAGACTGCAGACCCGGTAAACATCTGCAGGGAGTTGAGCTGAAATTTTGCCACCAGGAAGATATCATGGTAGCAATACAGGGGAATGGTCTGGAAACTCACAGCTGCCAGCTATTAAAGAAGCATCAAGAAATGCAACTTCAAAGTGAAAAATATGAAATCTCTGCAAAAGAGGTCATAAGATGCCAGTGAGCATTCTGAAGGAGCTACACACATGTGCCTGCAATATCTGGAGCTGCACAGTATCATTAGCCAGGAAGCAGCAAAAGAGGCCTTTGTGTTCCCTGACCCTGGCAATTACATGTTTTGGGGTTTCACTTCAATATTGCCTCCAGTCCATTTACCACTGTAAACATTACCTCACGGCTCCCAGAATCCCTGAAGTCCAAGACAGAAACACCTTCACTTCTCCAGGCCATCTCTCTGCCACTGCAGGTTTTTAGACCTATGGCAGACCACTAGTACCTCACATCTGTGCTCTTGGCAGTTTCCGCCACGGTGAGTCCCTGACTCCAGTGAAGGAGATCATTCCCATTTCTGTGGGCGTTCTCCACTTGAGTAACCGCCTGCAGACAGTGATGTCCTTGTCTAAACTGAGTGGGAGACAAGGGATGTGGAAGGCATAATCAGGGATGGCTCTCTTCAGCATCATAGATTCCAAGCCATCTACATGCTCCATGATGGACCATCCGTGGGAACGAGAGCTGTCTGAAGAGCTTGTTGTATCTGTGCAAGGCTCAGTGCTTTCCACATCACCAGTGAACTTCCTTGGGATGGCACTCTCCTAAAGCCTAACATTATACTGCATTTGTTTTCAGTGTATCCGCAGTCCCCAGGGCTTCCAAAATAATTGTCAGAGGATTATGTGATAGTTTTTATCTACTAAGTCCTTAAGATGACTATTTAGACCGGCAGATTATACATGCATATACCTTCCAGTATTTTCTTGCCCTTTATCAATTATTTTCTGGTCATAAGGTTATAGAATTAAGAGATAGAAAAGGTCAATTAAAATTGTCCAGTCTATCTTCTGCATATTTGGGTAATTTTAATGATATTATTCTCCAAATAATAGAAACCTCAAGTTACACAAATTTCTGAGGATGCAATTCTTTTTATTTTTCTTATTAAAGACAGAGTTTTAAAAGTTTCAGAATTTAAGTCATTTATGAGTCTTCATTAATTTAATCATTTTGCTGATTACTAATAGAATTCCTGCAGAAAAATAGGCTTTTTCCTTGAAGTTTATGAACTATCTTTTAAATTTCCTTCAATCTTTTACTGAAATTCTTTGTCCATTTCAATTTTTCTGTTCTTGCCTTATTTTATTGCTGACTTTCTACATTATTATCTAGTTCATTCCTACATTGCCATTCAAACAAACATAAATACATCGGTTTAGACTTTTGAGCAGATCTTCCTAAAGTCCTTTTCCTTGTTTGGAGAACATCCAGTTTACTGACCATTGAGACTTACCAACTACCTTTGAAGTCACTGACATTGTGGGTCAATGTCTGCTGCTAAACAGAGGCAACAAGTGCTGTTTCAGACATCTTAGGTACCTGAGACAACAGCATGGCAGATACGGCCCAGGGACCAGAAGAGATCTGCACCTCTCTGGAGACCAGCTGGAAGTCAGCTGTTGAAGGCATCAGAACTGGCAATGAAAGCTCATGTTTGGGCAACTGGCTCCTACCCAATACTTCTTCAAATGAAACATCACCAGTTAGGAGCCTAACCTACTCATTTCACAGTAGAAGAACGGGACAGGCAGTGACACCCTGATCCTTCAAACATATAATGTAAGTTGCTAAGGGAATACTGCATTAAACACCTAGAAGGATTAACAAGAGCTATGAAACCGTATGTTTGAATGGGAACTTTGTAATTCTGGATACATATCAAGGGAGGACCGCTTTTATCAGAAAGGCAAGAATAGAATGCTTTGGAAACCTAAGTAATAGCGTGGACAAAACAAACATCAGACTGCATTCCAAATGGAAATTGCACATGGTGGAATTTCCTCCATGGTGGCCTAGGTGGCCCATGGAATCCCCTAGCTCCTTCCCTGCAGAGTGGTCAATCGCTAAAAGAACAGTTACCAGACCCGGGGAAGCTGTGTAGCTGTGGCACTATATCTCTACTAGTAGGTGTTGCTGGGCAGAAGATATATATAGCTGGTCATAAGCACAGGGCCATGTCTACATGAGATGCAAGCCGGCTACTAAGCAGTAGGCCTGAATGACATCTGACTGTACAGATGTGCTCAGAGATCACTACCGTCTCTGATCCGCCACATAAAACATACGTGTGAGTGACTGCACAAGTCGAATGCGCTCAATAGCGAAAATCACGATCTCAGGACTACTATTTAGAATAGCCCATATAATTTTAATCAAAGAACAAGTCAGTGAGCAGGCACACACAGCTCAGCCAGCAGATCACAGAAGACACAGCAGACGACAGTGACAGACTGCTGGGGGTAACTTCTTGGGCCAGCACAACTGCAGCCAAAAATGGACATGTGGATAGTTCCTAATATATTACCCAGGCTGTTTCAAACCTCTCTCTCTCATTTATGTGTGTTGTTGTTGAATAATCAATGTTGGAGGTAAAATATGTAAGAAATTGAATTATTTCTTACAACACCATATGATGATTTTAAAGTCCAAACAACCTGTCAAACAAACAAGTTGTTTTTTACATCTGAAACTGAAGCAGCAATTTTTGAGCTACATAAAAATTGAACACAATTGCTCAGTCAGAACAAGTCTACTACTGGTAATAAAAGAAAATTCTCTTATTAAACATTTAACTTTCCCATCCCTTCAGTTACAGATTGGAAAAATCCCAGCCTCCCATAACACTTCCCTATATCCTCCTAGGGAAAGCACTAGCAAAACAAAGGAGAGAAGTGAAATTCTCTGCCCCTTCAATGTACTATCATTTACAACTTTCTTGACGAGTTATAATAGTCAATGCCTGAACAAGATACAGTGGCACCTGCGTTCTGTCTGTCCTCTTTCATTTCTTCAAGCCCTGGTTAGAAAGAAGACCGAACTGGAAATACTGTGTCAGCTCTGCACCACTGGAGAAATCCACTACCAAGGGAAAATTGTCCACCAGGATTTTTTGTTTGTTTGTTTTTACCAGACTTACAGCTGCTTCGTTCCCCAGGAGCAACATGAAGCCACTGGATCACATCAGTTAATCATGCCACAGCACCCCCAATACTTTTAAGAATAAAAATAGAGCAGGAAAAAATGTAATCTTTCTCATCTCTGCCCCCCCCCCACCCCAAAAAGCCCAGAACCAATAGATCATCAGTCCTTCTTAAGACAGTACAAAGAAAATTTTAAAAGGCCAAACCTAGCGTTTTTCCTTTCCTGTCAAGTTAATGTTGAAACTTTGATACAGTATTTATTTTTTCTTCATCCAATTTCCTGCAAGAGCCTACGTTAGAGAAGGAAAGATTTGGAATATGTATTCAACAAAAATTAATTCCTCAGAAAAATGGCTTATACCAGATGTCTGTGAGCTGTTAGCCACATGTTGCTGATTCAGTCATCTGTTGTCATAAGCTACGCACAGTTCCTCCAAGTATCATTCGTTCCTGCTGGTATCACCAACTAATCTGACTGAAAGACCAGACAGTAGGCTCCAAATTCCCAGATGGGGACTGCCTGTAGCTGCTAATAATTTTCACACCAGGGAAACATAAAAAGCTCTTCTTGTGTTAAGACTGTTTTATTTTATTTTTAAAAAGGTACCTCAGATCCACATCTTTCCACATACTCATTCAAACCACTTGCAAACATTCTTGCACATTTTCACAGTCTGTTGCCAAAATATATAAGACCAACAGCATCAAATTACTTCCCCATCTTTTTCTGATTTTCAGACTCACACTTTTTTGGCTAGTCTGATGGCTGAGGAAATTGCAAGGTGCTAAAACAATCAGATAAAACAAAACAGACCATTACCTCCTCTTACTGGTGTATCCTGTTCTCCTTATGCAACTTTCATATTTGAATAATGATAGAGCTGGCTGTCTTCTAGCCATCACTATTATAAAGCCAATGCATTTACAAGAATGGAATTTAATGGAAAAGACAAATATGAAATATTTTGAACAAGCATAAACCTTCAACCAAAGAGTGAGCCTGAGCTGAAACAGCACACACAAAATTAATTTTCTCATGCATTCAGATCCCTAAACTCCTAACATTTTCACTGAAGCATACACGCTTCTCAGCTACATACAGTATCTAAATACACTTACAGAAGTTCTTCTATTTTCAAGTTTCTTTACTGAATTCATTTATTTATTAAAATTGAAATCTTAACATAAAAAGTGTACATTTTTTTCTTCAAAAAGCCCTCTTTTTTTTTTCTTGCTATATTGCAGGACTGGAATATTTGATACTCCTAATCTGTCTCCATGGAAGTGATGTCAAAGTATAGTGCAGTCTAATTTTAAAAAAGAGAAATTATAGAAAACCTGCCTTCCCAAACTTCAGTAGCTGAGCACTGAGGACCACCATAGGAAGGCAAAATGTTAGAGGTTATTCTTCCCTTGCTATCTCTGAAAATGCAACATGTAAAATGTGTTATCTTTCCTATTAATGCAAAGTGAAATACAGTTTTGCATGCTGTCTTATATAGATCTGAAAAACAGGAAATGATTGCTTTATAGGGACAATGGCAATCAGAAGCATCAACTATGTTATTATACAACATGGAAGTTATCTTGTATCTTAGAAAGATGCATTTGTTTGAATTAAAGGCATATTCATTGACCTGGAGGCCTGTCTGGAATTACATCATACCTAGAGAAACTCAGTAAGATCAAAGATGATTTTCTACAGTCCGTTTAAATTTCCAGCTACCCTACATTTTCGTGCTTTTTGTTCAAAGCCAAAACTTCACAGATAAGTTTGGATCTGCCTCTCCAAACCCCTTCACTTTAAGTTTTTTCACACACCTCTATATTTCTGTGTGCAGACGGAAATGAAAGGAAATAATATTTCTGTAGTATTTCCACTTAGCCCAGAAACTGACAACACCTAACTTTAAAACAGTTCTATTCCTGCACTATTTGCAGTTCCAAGACTTTCCTTTGCTGTTTGCAACCAAACTTACAAATGCTTTCAGAATGGTTGTTCTTCAGGGAACTCATCCTCCATGCTCAAGAACGGTCCATCCCCACATGCAGGAAGCCAGGCAAAGGTGGCAGGAGACCCACATAGATAAACAAGGAACTCCTGACTAAACTTAAACATAAAAAGGAGGCATACAACAGAGGGATGCAGGGTCAGTTCACCCAGGAGAAATACATAGATACTGTCTGAGTGCACAAGGATGGAATTAGGAAAGCCAAAGCCCACCTGAAGTCAAATATAGTGAGGGACATGAAGGGCAGCGAGAAGGGCTTCCACAGGCCTACCAAGAGCAAAAGGAGTAATAGATGAAAAAAGTGGGCCTGACACTGAATGGGGCAGGGAACCTGGTGACAATGGACATGTGAAAAGGCCAAGGTACTTCACCTCAGTCTTCACTCATAAGACTTGCCTTCAGGAATCCCAGACCCCTGAGACCAGTGGGAAAGTCTGGATTTAGGAAGAGTTACCCTTGGTGGGGGAGGATCAAATTAGGGAAATCGGACATACACAAGTCCATGGGTCTTCATGGGGTGCACCCACAAGTACTGAAGGAGTTGGCTAATGTCACTGTAAGTCTGATGATAAAAACTGGGAGGAGTGACTGAGGCACCAGATAGGTGTGCTGCCATTCAAAGAGACCTCAAGAGGCTGCAGAAATGGGCAGAGAGGAACCTCATGAAGTTCAACAAAGAACTGCAAAGTCCTGCCACTGGGCGTGAATAATGCCATGCACCAGTACACACTAGGGGCCAACCAGCAGGAAAGGGGCTCTGCAGAAAAGGACCTAGGAGTCCTGGTGAACAACAAGCTGACCATGAACCAGCAATGTGCCCTCATGGCAAAGGGGTTGCATTAGGAAGAGCATCACCAGCAGATTGAGGGAGGTGATCCTTTGCCTCTGCTCAGCACTAGCGAGAGCACATCAGGAGTCTTGTGTCAAAGTCTGGGCTCCTCAGTACATGAGAGACGTGGACTTACTGGAGTCCAATGAAAGGCCATGAAGATTGGAGCATCTCTCATAAAAGAAGTGCTTGAGAAAGCTGGAACTGTTCAGCATGTCAAAGAGAAGGCTCATGGGGATCTTATCAATGTATATAAAAAGGTGTTACAGCGTTGGTGGATAAGGAAAGAGCAACTCACGCCATCTACCTGGACTTGTGCATTGACACTGTCCCATATGACATCCTTGTCTCTAAATTGGAGAAACATGGATTTGATAGATGGACCACTCAGTGGATAAGAAATTGGCTGGATGATCGCACTCAAAGAGTTGCGGTCAATGGCTTGATGTCCAAGTGGACACCAGTGACAAGTGACATTCTTCAGGGGTCAGTATTGGGACCGGCACTGTTTAACATCTTTGTCAGCTGTATGGACAGTAGGATTGAGTGCACCCTCAGCAAGTCTGCCGATGACATCAAGCTGTGTGGTGCCGTTGACACACTTGGAGGGAAGGGATGCCATCCAGAGGGAGATTGACAGGCTTGAGAGGTGGGCCCATGCTAACCTCATGTAGTTCAACATGGCCAAGTGCAAGGTCCTGCACATGGGTCGGGGCAATCCCAAGCACAAATACAGGCTGGGTAGAGAACAGACTGGCAGCAGCCCTGAGGAGAAGGACTTGGCAGTGTTGGTTGATGAGAAGCTCAACATGACCCGGCAATGTCCGCTTGCAGCCCAGAAGGCCAACCGTATCCAGAGCTGCCTCAAAAGAAGCATGACCAGCAGGTCGAGGGAGGTGACTCTCCCCCTCTACTCCACTCCCATGAGACCCTACCTGGAGTACTGCATTCAGTTCTGGGGCCCCCAACGTAAGAAAGACATGGACCTGTTGGAGTAAGTCCAGAGGAGGGCCATGAAGATGATCAGAGGGCTGGAGCACCTCTCCTGTGAAGACAGGCTGAGAGAGTAGGGATTCTTCAGCCTGGAGAAGAGAAGGCTCTAGAGAGACCTTATAGCAGCCTTCCAGTACCTGAAAGCTTTACAAGGGCATGTACTGATAGGTCAAGGGGTAATGGCTTTAAACCGAAAGAGGGAAGATTTAGATAAGAAATAAATTCTTCTATGAGGGTGGTGACGCACTGGAACAGGTTGCCCAGAGAAGTTGTGGATGCCCCATCCCTGGAAATATTCAAGGCCAGGTTGGATGAGGCTTTGAGCAACCTGATCTAGTGGAAGGTGTCCCGGCCCATGGCAGGGGGGTTGGAACTAGATGGTCTTTAAGGTCCTTTCCAACCCAAACCATTCTATGATTCTACGATTCTATGAGATAAAGATGATGGAGTCAGACTCAGTCATATTCAGTGGCAGGGCAAAAGGCAATGGGCACGAACTGAAATAAAAGAAATTCCATTTAAACATCACAAAAAACTTCTTTACTCTGAGGGTGGTCAAACACTGGAACAAGCATAAAAAAAAAACAAACATAAAAATAAAAACTGGAACATAGATGTTGTGGAGTCTCTGTCCTTGGAAATATTCAAAACCTGACAAGACACAGTCCTGAGCAACCTCCTTTAGGTGACCCTGCTTTGTGCACGACAGTTAGACTAGACAATCTCCTGGAATCCTTCCAAACTCAGCGATACTGTGATTCCAGAAAGGGTTGCCAATCATGTATCATAAATATCTCAGAAGTAAAAGCTAGGAACTTCAACATTTGATTTAAGATGTTTGAACATGCATTTCAGTGACCACACAAGACAGGTGTCAACAGTGGACAAATAGACTCTAAAATATTTTTTCAAAGGGGCAAAAAAATCTAGCAGTCTGCTCTGTCACTCAAAATCACATTAAATCACATTAAATGAACAAAGATCTGAATAACTAATGGAACTTAAATAGTAATTATTTAGTGACTTAAACAGTCACTAAGAATCATCAAGTGGTAATAATTTTTTGTGTTACACAGGCTGATGACTTTCAATATTTCATAAATGATCTGGAATTAAATGAAAACTGATTCATTATCAGATTTGTAGATCCACCAAAGTCCGCAGAATATTAAGTAAGGTAGAGAGAGCAATTGTGCACAGTGATCTGAAAAGTAATATAGTAAGTTTAAGCCCATTCTTACAGCATATACCTTAATACAGTCAAATGCATGGTCATGGATATAGAAGCAAGGAATACCAGTTGACTAAAGGACTCTATTCAGGAAAACAGTGACTTTGTCAATTATGACTCCTAAATAATTGTCAAACAGCTGAACACAAACTCCCAGCCCAGCTCTGCCACACAAAAGGCTACTGTGAATGTATGTAAACCCAACAGCAGTATGTAGGAATACTAAGATATACTTTACCTCTTCATGTCATTGATGAGAACTACAATGAAGATACTGTAATTCTAGTCTCAGAAATAATATGTATATATATTATTATAGAGAGAGAAAGGAAGTGCAAAAGTGATTTAGACTGAACTAAGCCTTACATTAAATGAATTCAGAAGTCCCATTAGTTTAGTTTACTACAAGATCAAGCAGTGATTTCATTAGAGTGAATGAGTATATTCATTGAAACAAACCATCAGGTGTTTAAAAGGCTCTTTAATCTAGCAGAGAAGAGTAAAAGCAGAACCCATAACTCATAGCTAATACTAAACAAATTCAAATAGAATTAAGTCACCATTTTTTAAAAATAAGATAGAATAATGAATCATCTCTTACAGTTTTGAAATTTAGGTTGTCTACCCTTCCGAAACAGTATAACAGATTATGAGTTGATAAACTCTATGCGTGTAACAATCTAGGGCTTGTACTACCTTGCCAGCTCGAACTAAATAATCTAATAGTCCTTTCTAACACAAAATCAATTACTTTGTGGAAGTGTCAAAACAGTTGCATTTAATCAAAGTGCAATTTATCCTTATCAAAACTTAGGTTCATTCTAAAGTCACCTGTGTGACATGGGTTAAATCTGGGGAAAAAAGCAGGTAATCAATATCCCCATGTTGCAGTAGCCACATTTTAAGACATATCATCTGACAGAAGCTGAACACTGACCAGCCATCTATTATAAGGTGAAACATTCTCTATATTTATTCTACCCTTCCTGATTGCTCACTCAGAATGCGCTAATATAAGTTTTACAGTTTTACTGATCTGAAGAATATAGACTCATGACTTGTTTCCAATCAGAAACATGTCATTTTACCAAAGATATAACATTAATTCTATTAACCAGTACTAAAAATCTGATGAATACACTTATTTCAACTTATATGTTTCTTATTCCATTTTAGCTGGTCTAATTCTATTTCAGTGAAAGTAGCATGTTATTCCTTTTACCCTCTACCCTGTCTCCACTACAAGAAAGTGTCTGTACAGAGGTGGACACTGCTTTACACTGCGCTGAGTTCAGCAGCACGCAGACAGCCACAGTCCCTTCCCCTCTGGCATGTAAGGGCTCAGAGCACATATTAAGGCTCGGCCCTTCATTCTGCAAACGAGCAGGGAGCAGCTGATCACTAAGAGACATAGAGCAGGGCTAGGTGAACAATGGATTTCTGGAGTTTTCTTGGAGAATGAACATAAAAAGCTGACCAAGCAAAATGAAAAAGTCAGCTTGACAGTAGCAGATAGGAACGTGTTTGTTTTCTCCTCAGCAATATGGAAAAGCAAAGCTACTTTCATTTTGGGGCAAAACATAATATTTCATTTTCTCTGACAAGAAACATTTTATTTTTATCATGGGTGTTGGCAAAAGCAGCAAAACAATGGAATGGAGAGCTAGAGTTAGACACAAAACCAAAGAGATGATTGCTCTTTTTTCTACAGAGAACCCCAGCTTTACAACAGCCACCCCATGATATGCACGAGCCTATTTAACCACTCTCCATGTGAGGAGATCTGAACTCACTTACTGCTCCTTGCAAAATGCCTGCAACATGAAGCCCTTGGTAATTCTGCTGGGATGCTCTGCAACTTTTCCTGTCTCAGCTATTCCAACCTGAAATACTCATTGGGACAATGAGAGAAAAGTATTCTGTATCTTGAGGTTTGTATTGTTGAGAGCCAAGAAACCTGGCAAAAGCATCTTTCACTTAATGTGTAAGATCTAACTGATTGGCTATAGATTACATGAGTTTCTACAACACCCGACAACCATTTCCAAAAACCTCTTGCAAAGGCAGTTCAAGGTATTTTACTCGTATCTTCCTTTCCCAAGAAAAAATTAAATAACCAACTACCTAATGCTCTGAGATTTCCCATGATACTATCACACAGTGATAAATCATTGTTCCATCTAATTTTAGGAAAATGACACCCCAAAATGGCTGTGGAGGCCATGGGACTTCTTTCTAACCAGCAGGTCCCTTCCTACCCCAATGACACCCTACCCACTGTAGCTGTTTTCTAACACTTTCCTGAGCAAAATGGCTGGTTGAGTGACCACTAATTCATCTCCTATTGAATGCAGAGAAGAAAACATCTACTTCTCTGCAATACATGTTGATATATCAGCAACACTATCTTTTCCAACCCAATATTTCAAACTCTTTCTGTTTCTTCACTACAGAATCATTCAGCTCTGTAACATCATAGCACAGCATTGGTTTTATGACTTATGGGTCTCTCCTGAACACCAAAATGCCGAGGTTTTCATTTTGCTCTGCCTGTATACACCTGCAGTTGGAACATAACATTCTGACTCTGCAGACATGCATATTTTCAGTTCTTTGAGCAAAAAAAGTGGTAGCAGGCAGCAAACCAAGCTTTGCTTTGTCCATCTGTAGCCGAAGTACACTGTCAATTAGACCCCACTTTCCTCTTCAGGAGGGGCTTTACTATCTTCACAACCCTGTGTGGCATAGCTGTACCCACACCTCGCTGCAAACAGCCTAATCTCCCAATAGTAGCTATTATTAAAGTAGATGAGGGCTAGCCCAAATGGATTTGATTTTATGGTGACCTTTTTAGTGACAGCATGTTCCGGAAGGGCTTTCTCAGAGGAGTGAAAGAACAGATGGGCAGCCAAGGCTAATAACTCTGTTCACTTTACTGCATGGGATCTTTTTTTCCCCTGTGACCCCAGATGGATTTTCCTGCCTTATTTTTTGCCTGTAGTTTTAGCACATTTCTAAGGCATTATTTATACATGTATTCTTATGGCACAAGCCCTAATAGCATCAACATCACTGTTCATCTGAAGTCCATTTAAAGCACATTTGGCTCTTCCAACGAACGGTGTTACACGAGACAGTGTACACCTTTCCTCGGTTCACTTCAGCTTAGAGCTCCGGCTCTTTTCAAAGCCTCCTTTGTATCCTGTAGCAAAGCATTTCTAGAGCTCTGCCCTAAATCAAAAGTTATGCGGGTCTTAGTGCTCACTCCAGGACTAACTTTCTATCATTCCTGATTGGGTGCCAATGATAACTAACACAGTAGTCTGAGGAAACAATGTTTTCCAAACAGATTGCTGAAAACATACAGATGTTTGTACACCTTCTCTTTCTCCCAGGACACTTGTGAGACCTCTATCAGATTTGTAGATCCATGAAAGTCTGCATCAAGAATAATTAAAAAAAAAAAAAAACAAACATTGGGCATCAAGCACTACTTACTGGATATCTCCAACTGCAGTACTGAAAATATTCCTCTTTTTACATATGTAGTTATTAACGAAGTATGAATTTAGAAAACGTTTTATCATGTGTGGGTTTTTTTCCACCCCTACAAAGAACAGTAACTGTGCCCATACTATGAATTACTTCCCCTAGGCCCTCCAGAGCAACAGGCACATCATACTCTGCTGCAGGACACAAGTCATGAAAAAATTGAGTGAATTTAGCTCTGTCTGTGCATGCTAAAAACTTCCCTTTTTTTGCCAGGATGAAGCCCTCAAACATTTCTTCAAATTTCCTCAGTCCTCCAGCAATTACCCTCTCCTAGTGAAGAAGGTTTGCCATTATTTTATTATTAGAAACATCTTTTCATGCTGAGCCTTTTATGTATTTTCACATTGTTTTCACATTTTCACATTGTTTTTTTTCACCCATACTTTTATTTACCACATTCCTTTAGGACATTATGTTCAGAAGCCTTTGCCCTGAAGTGTACCCATCTTCTTTTGGCCCCCGTCTATCTTCTGTTTTAATGCTTGTCCTTGGCCTCACCGTGGCTTATGTGCTAGTCCTCAACTCAACTAAAAAGAAAAAAAAAATCCCATTTGATATCAGATTAATATTATAATATTATCCATTGCCTTCATCAGGAATTATTTTGATCAGGCAGTGGTGTTATCATAGTTGGATATGTTTGCAAAGTGATACAATTCCACTACAAGTCTTGTCTCTTCTCAAACTGTGTGCACTTTTTTTTTTTGGTCTTCCAGAATGTGCCACATGATGCTCATCTCCACGTGCTTTCTGGGGACACCAACTTTGTTACGTATGTTTTCTTGCTTTCTTACAGTATTTTGGATCCTCCATCATGACTGCAGGGTCAGAGGGCAGTATCTGCACTCCACATATATGTCTAAACCTGCTTCCTTCATAGTAAAAAGTCACTTTTGTCAAGTGTTAATCCTGGGCTACACAGTAGCCTCTTTCTTGATACTTTGGTTCCACTTATTGTCCATAAACTGATCACAAAACAGGGAAATAGTCTATAAAAAGGAAAATAAGGAGGGGGGGAGAGAGAGAGAGAGAGAGAAAATGGCTCTTCAGCCACATCACATGTGCAAATAAGTCTGTATTTCTTTATTTTCTTGTATTTTCTGTTCAAAAATAAAAAACTCAGATACTTCATTCTTACATCATCTCCATCTCCTTTTTTTTTACTTCCAAATGCTTTTTCTCATTCGATAATATTCTTTTTAATTTGAGAAGCTAGCATTCCACACTATATTCACAATGATTGTACATGATGGATTTGCAAAGTGGCATAATGAGGTTCTGATTTGTTCTCTGTTCCTTTCACAATAATTCATAATATTCCATTTGATTTTTGACTGCCACTGAGCACTGCTCTCCTGTTTCCATAAGACTATCTATTACCACTCAGAATGAGATTTAGGGTTGTAAGAGTCAACTCACAACCCATGCAAGAATATGTGAAATTAGGACCATTCTTTTTTTTTTTCCCCTTAAGGGCATCGTTATCTATTAATCTACGTTGAATTTAATCAGCTGTTTTATCATAGCATACTTAGACTGCTTTGCAGATCTTTATCATTGGTAGATGGTATCATCAGCAAACTTTGTTGCCTCAGTATTCATTCTTTTTCTGATCACTTATGAATATGCTAAAAAGCACATTGCAGCACAGAATAGTAGAGTTCATTGGCAAATTCCTTCCACTGTGACAAACAATGTTTTACTCATGTCCCCCTTTTCCTTAGTTTATAATCCACTACCTACCCATACGAGAACCTTCCCTGTTATCCCATGGTCTCTTAGTTCTTAGAAGATTTCGGTAAGAAAACTTGATAGATTGTTTTTGGAAATATGTTTATGGAATCCAGAGAACACTGACAGACCTGATTTTTTTTTTTTTTTTTTTTTTTT
>VZTQ01000005.1:0-24371 GCA_013400755.1 Pelecanoides urinatrix | reverse complement strand
TGCCTGCCCCCCCCGCCTGCCCTCGGCCCCCAGTGCGGCCGGGACGGTGCTCGCAGCCCCGGGAGCCTCAGGTGCGGTGGGCTGGTCTCGTGGGTCTGGTCTCCCCATTCCAAAGGTGCCCTCTGCTGCTTATTGTGCCATTATATGCCGGGAGGTGCACCTCGCACGTACATGCAGCTTACGGTCTTCAAAGTTGTGTTTATTTTCACTGGGATCTGAAACTAAACTCGCTGGATAGTGCCAAGATCCATCATCTTCCTACCTGGGAGCTGGTCGGCGCAGAGCAACACTCACAGGCTACTCAGCGAAACCCAAGCACCTTGCGCTCCCTTCGTGTGTAAAATTGTGCCTATCACCCACAGTCACGTTTTACCCTAGCAGCATTGCCTCAAACGAGTGAGTTTGGGTCTCAGCGGTGTTCAGTGAGATCATTGATTTGCTGACACTGGCAGTAGATGCAGAAAAATACTTCCGAGGTTTGCACTGTGTGTCCAGGAAAAGCAAGAGGCGGAACAGCAGGCTCTTCTGAAGGAGCTCTGCTTGATGGTGCTGAGCATATGGGCTGGGGCCCACACTAAACACCGCGGCTATTAACACTCACTCCGCTCGTTTTACCCTCTCATTATTTTTTTCCACGTGGAATTGGAAGGAAAAAAGTCTGCAGGAGCAGATTGGAGAGATGAAATTCCAAGATGCACCAAACCCAAACAGGCTGAGAAAAATCTCCTAAGGCTCTTCTGGCAGCATCAAATGGAGCGGGATCGTACCCGTGGGTAGTGATGACACAGCTACTCTGTGCTACTGGACAGAGCACTCTTTCCTATGAGCTTATTTGGCAGGGAGTTTATAGAAATATTGCAGATATAAAGGACTGCTATTCCCATCTCTACAACTAAAACGCATTTTTAAAGTAATACTTGGTCACATTGTAGCAAAAGAACAAGGTTTTTGCAAATGCTGCAGCTTACGAATTAGGTCTGCATTTCCAGTAATGCCAAATACTCATAAAGCTAATTTAAGTCAACACGGAACTATAGCTCCCACAATCAAGTCCTTCATGTCTGTGAAGCCGGAGGAATACCAAAGACAGATAAGTGATTTTTTCCTTCAGCCATTGTTACTGCAACTGCTATTATGCAATTAAAGTTGAACACAACTGTGTTGCAAGTCAAATCTTTTCTTACAGGCACTTCCAGAAGCAAGTTCAGAAGCAGCAGCTGAATCCCACTCACCTCATGTCAACATTTAGTTTTCCTTTGTAACGGAAATCATAACCGGGAGGGTTTTGCCTAGCGTGCCCTGGAGCACCACAGGCAAAGAGCAGCCCGGCTCTGGCTGTAACCTCCCAGGAGGTAACTCATCTCCCTGGCTTCAGGGCGAGCCTTGTGTGGGGAAGCTGGGGGTCTTAGTGCTTGCCAGCAGTGGAAGTCTTGCTGGAGATGTTAATGGAGAAGGTGGCCAGTTCCATTGACCCATTGTCTACAATCCTTACTTAAAATCCAGCTGTAATAAAAGGGAATTTTGCCCAAGTAAGGTGCTGTCATCTGCCATCATCAACAACGGCGACATTATTTCGCTTTTAAAGCCGTCCTTCCCATGCAAATACGCTTTGAATTTAGTAAAAAAAAATCTCATCAGTGTAGTGGGAACAAACACAAGAAAAAAAGGTGAGAGAGAAGGAAGAGAACAGAGAGTGCATCTTAAAAATGATGAAAGTTTCCCTGCTGCAGCCAGTTTTTCCCAGCTGGACCCCTTATTTCACCTTCAGCGTCAGGGGAAGCCGTGCAACCCCAACTAGACGCTTGTCGCCTTTGCGTAGGGATTGTTTAACTGCTGGATTTCACTAAGCTGCCCTAATGCACTGTCTTTCTTCTAATCCCAGTTATTAGGGCTGGCTCAAGGCATGCCAAGGGCACAAGACTGCTGAAGCGACTGTCCCCAGCGCCTCGCTGCCTGCTCAGCCTGGCTGGCTGCAGGGCAGGGACACGCTCCCCAGCCCGCAGTGGCAGCCGTCCAGCCCTCCAGCAGCAGCAGCAAGCTGATCTCTGGCTCGCTCCCTCCCTACAGCCAGCCCCACTGCCACCTCCTCCTCCTCCTCCTCCTCCTCCTCCTCCTCTTCCCTTTGAGCCGCAGGAGCTGTCTGGCTCCAGCTGAGCATCAGCCCCTCAGCCCCCAGGCAATGAAACTTGGTTTTGCCTACATTGCTCAGACGCCTGGAGCGGGTCGTGTTGCTTATTCAATAAGGCTTGAAAAGAAGGAGAGCAGCTCTCAGCCACAGGTTTCTGTTTAATCAGATAACACATGCATAGGTGTTATTGCTAAAAGTCCTCCTCGGGCTCAGCAATTAGATTCCTGAAAGAAAAACTAGACCCTTAGAAGTGACAGTGAAATAATCTGTGGGGTTGCAAGAACTGTTACCGTCCCCAGTGTGCTTCGGAATCAATTGTGTGCTGCTGCCCAAAGGAGGTGATTTCACTCTGCCCCCCAGCTCCTCCTCCTCCTCCTCCCAGTATAGGTTTTACCCCAGCCCTTCTGCTGGCTCTGGCAGCAAGGTATGGCAGCTAAACCTGCTAACTCAGCAAAACCAGAGGGGGAAAGCGGCCTCTTTCCTCTCGCCTTGGCAGGGGGCTGTTATCCCAGCCCAGGTGTTGTGAAATGGGAACCTGAAGCCCTCACCTTTTCTTTCAGCTACGACAGTTTCTGATGGCTTCAGCCAACCCCGTGTGGCTCAAGGTCTGCCTGGGAGTCTGCATGTTCGGGTGCAATCCAGGGCTGCTGCACGGAGCAGCTGTTTAGGGAACCAGAGCACACCTACCCCAGACTGCCACCTTTGAGCCTCCCTTAGACGCAACATACGCTAGATCCAATGTCTTTGCCAGGGTAACAGGAGCCGGACAATTCACCACCATTGTACCGACCTCAAAAAGGGGAACCAGGTAAAAAGACCTTGTTAGAAAACGGCCCCTGAGGAAGAGCCGAGAGAGTCAAATCCTCCCAGACAGACCAGAGGCTGTTGGTGGCCAAGGGCTGGCGGCGCAGGACGCACCTTCTTATCAGCCAGGACTTGAGAAGGATCAGAACGGAAAAGCGGGCAGAACCGAGCAGCAGAGAAAAAAGGTTGTTAGAAGCAAGTAGGTATCCTTTTAAAAATCTGAAGATGCGCCCAAATGAGGAAAGTAGAAAATCTGGCAGATTAAACATGAAAGGCACAAGAAGCAGGCCGAAGAGTGGAAGAACTATTTGCAAAAAGCATCAAAGTGAATCATTAATTTGCCTCTGGATGCCCTACAAGCAGGAAGTCTGTCTGTCAGAGAACTGGTGGGATCCTTGATCGGGATCTGAAAGAAGCACTTAGAGAAGATAAGGTCATAGCAGAAAGGCTGAATTAATTCTTTGCTCACCCTGGAGGAAAATAGGGAAGAAAGCCAGAGCCCCTCTTTGAGGGGATGCACAAGACGGTCTGTGTGTTGGTGGATGATGCTGTGGAACATGCAGACAAAGGACAAGAGCGGGTGGCATTCGGCAAGAGCGCGAAAGAAACTCAAGATGAAGTAACCAAATTAATTTTTAACGATGGTGTATAACCTCTCCCTTAAAATCTTCTTGATTACCCAAGGTCTGAAATACAGGAAATGTGACGCCAGCTTTTTTTAAAAGGATTTCTTTCAGATGAGACCTCAGAAACTACTGGTTGGTAAGTCTGAAATCTGTACCAGCCACGATAATAGAAAATGTTTTAGCAAATAAGATCAGTGAACACATTGAATATACTGGGGAAAAGTCAACACAGGGTTTATGAACAGAAGTAAGTTATATCTCGAAAATCCTCTGGAGATGTTTAAAGGAGTCAACAGGCCAGAAGATAAGGGAAAATCTCGTTGATATTTTCTACGTGGGTTTTCATAAAAGGGCTTTCAGCAAAATCTCTTCTCAAAGGACCTCGAACAGCTCTGGCACAACAGGAAAGGACCTCGCACAAATAAAACAAGTGATTACAGGTGGGAATCAAGAGCTGCTTTTCCCAGCAGAGAGGAGCGATGATGGGAACCCGTCAGGGCGGGGGAAACCAATCTGGATTTGCAGTGAGGAATACTGCACACAGGGACCTGGAGCGTCATTTCTGCCGGGGCCAGCTGCGTGCCCATGCCAGGCTCCTCCACCGACTCCCTTGGGCTATCAGCGGCGCAGAGCTCTGCTGTGCTCACGCGGTGACAGCTGGTGGCCGATAACAAGTGACCCGCCCACGTCCTGCAAAAAACCCGATGTATTTTCCTTTTGTCTAGTGACCCTACACTTTTTCCCCCGAGAGATGTAGCCAGATGTTGGGGAGGTGGTGGGTTCAGCATGGGGCCACAGCTCAGGAACTATTTTCTAGGACTACTATTAAGTATAGTGCGGTGCCGCAGCATAGAAAAATACAGCTACACGCAGCTATGTTTATCCCGTCAGAGCCTGAAAATGTTAAGCTAATTTGAAGAGCGAACATTTTTGTTCCCTCTGTAATAGAAATGAATAAATACAGTGCAACAGGCCAAGTGGCATCAATATACATGCCGTTTTGCCAGTAGCTTGGAAAAACAAACATTCTGAGAACAACCATTTATGTCTTCAATACAAGATAAAATGTTGCTGTGTACACTTGCACGCAAACTATCTCCTCCAGCATTGTTCGGAGCTAATCAGCACGGTTACAGTTAAGCAGACACGGCCTTACAAATTCATGTTTGGTTTGGGATTTGGTGCCTGTGGTAATCTGGCGTATGTCACACTTTCTTCTCTAGCTTAATTTCTTAGCATTATAATGGAAAGCAAATAATGATAATTCTATTTCCCCATTTAAATTGTTTGTGCTGATTATAGGAATAAGAAAACAAAATAAATGGTAAAACCATGCAAATCCCTACATACAGACATGCACGCTGCATGGCACCGTGGGGTTTGGCAGCCCTGGGCCCTGCTGCAAATGTGCAAGAGGGTGCTGCGAAGCAGCCTCGGGTTTGCCGAGCTTTTGCAATCCCCGTTTAAGCTCAAATAGCAGCTTTTGAGCTGGTAGAGATGTTTTTAAGAGGCACAGTATCAGAATTAATACACATAAAGGAACAGGAAATAAATAATAAAGAAGGAGGAACTGGGAAAGGAGAGACAGAGAGCAAGTGGCTCATTTAAAAAAACCCTAAAAATAAAAAGTGT
This sequence comes from Pelecanoides urinatrix, assembly GCA_013400755.1. Classification (NCBI taxonomy): domain Eukaryota; kingdom Metazoa; phylum Chordata; class Aves; order Procellariiformes; family Procellariidae; genus Pelecanoides; species Pelecanoides urinatrix. The sequence continues at coordinate 19,181 of VZTQ01000005.1, read as the reverse complement.
GCATGTGTGACACATCCCGGCGTCCAGCAGGACAGAGAAGTCAGAGGACAGTCCATGAAAAAGAGTCTGACAGCAGGTTGCAGGGGAAGCGCTGGTGCCTCAGCGAGGGGCAGGAAAACAGCAAAGGCTCACAACCAGTGGGTTACGCCTGCTGGGAGCCGGTGGCCGTTATCTGAGGAAGAGCGAAACCACAAAGCCAAGGAGCACAATACCTGGAGAATAGACAGGAGCCCCCATGGACACCACGGGCAGGGGCGATCCTGCAGAGAGAACCTGAAGAAGAAAAGGATACACTTCAGTTCCCTCACCCCATCCCCTGGAAGACGGACGTTTCAAAGCAGAAAACTGTTTGCATTCCCACAGGATTTGGAACTGAGCTAAATTCAGATTAAGTGTGATATGAATGCCCCAAAATATGGGACATTCAGATATTGGGTACTGTTCAGACTGAGACTTGCTCTAACAAATAAGATTTTTTTCTTTTTTTTTTTTCTTTCTCTTATAATTAAGATCTGAATGTGAAAATAGTTCCAAAAATGAGGAGCCACTTTCAAAGAAAAGATGCTGTGAGGCATTAAGTATAGGAATTGTATGGCGGAGTAAAAATGTGAGTAAGTAGGGGGATTTTCCTCTCTAGAGGCTCTTGGAAAGCAGATCTGCTGTGAAAATCACAGCGCTGCTGATTTTAGAGAGAAGGAGCTTTCTGCAGAAGCACATCTCCCAGCATTATCAACAAGTAGCAGAATTCACTGGCGGGGGGGTATTCATTTCTCAGAGAGGATGACCCCTTCCTTCCTTGTGGACTACCAAAAAAGAGGCAGAAGAAATCACAATGACGGTGCTCAATGACACCTTGTACTCAATGTGCAGAACTGAGCTCGGGTTTCTGCATTTCCAGCCCCCATCCCCGGGGCGCTTTTTCCTCAGAGCTGCAAAGCAGCCTCAGCGCTGAGATAACGTGAGCAAACGTGGAGAGTTTAAGATGGAGAAGTTGCGGGACACAATATGCAAGGCCGACGGGATATTGGTTCCGATGCCACAGGCAGGATTTATATAGGTTCATAATGTTATCAGTGGTAGTGAGATGGCCTGTTTTAAAGCACATAAAGAGGAGAATGCTGACAGGTTCACAAACAAACTCAAGGTTCGAGTGATAATTTTTAAATTATCCCCAAGAAGATGGGCAAAGTTAATTCCTGTTACACATTAGTGAAAACATATTGAAGCCAGCAAGATCTTGGGTTCCAACTGCAGTTGAGTTTGAGCCTGTACATCTTACCCATGCATGACATTTTCCACTAAGATGGATTCTGAGCAAAGGCATGAAATGTGTTCCTGAATGTACTTACTTTGCTTAAACTGAAAATAAATGCACACTTCTGTGTCCTGTTTTTTCCCTTGAAAGCAAAAAGTAGCCAGGAGAGACACAATGTACTCCTGAAAGTTCAAATTTATACCAGCAAGACCAAGCGCAGCAGTCATCACCTTTGCAAAGGCTCCTTAGAGGAGTTATTTCCCCCCACAGGACTTGTCAATCTGATTTCACAGACAAGGAAAGTAATTATTAGGATATTTACGTTAATTTTATTTTCCCACCACAAACTAAGCCCTGCAGTTACAGTCATCCAAAACACGTTGTGTGGTCTGGCAGCACTCCAAACCCCGCTGACTTCCCTCCCATAATTAGTACCTTTTACTTCATTGTATCCACTCAGCCTTTGTACCTCCAGTCTCCGTGAAACCTCAGGTGCTTATTTTTAATGAGTACAGCAATGAAGAAAATATATTCCTGACAAGAGTTATGAAGACAGACATCAGCAACTTCTGAAAGTGCAAGCTATACATTTGCTGGTGGCTAGAGTGAGTCAAGTGGATCTGTTTGCTCTCTGTTTATTACTTTGTATAAAATACAGCTACGCTTTATGCAGGCAGCTTTATGCAGGCAGTTTTCTGTAATAACCATTTGTTAGAGCCTGCCCTGTAATAGCATGAACAGAATAACTATAGCTTAAATATTTGGCCTGAAGCAAAAACCTGTGCTATTACTGGCATGCATTGTTGTTAGAATTACCTGTATATTGAATTACATTAACAAGGGCTGTTAAGTGCAATGGTCTCAAGTCCATCTGATTCAAGCAAGAAATAACTTACCTCTAATAAAAAAGACAAGAAGAACAGCAGACTTTCTGGCCCAGATCTCCCAGGTGTGCAGTTTACAGAAAATATTTCATTCTACGAGTGATATCATAGCTTACTCGAGCTTATTGAGAATTGCTGGGCTTTGGCTACAGCCCTCCAACATTCTCAGATAGATGTGTGGAGGCACTGCCAGGGGATGTAACCTGTTTGTCAGGAGAAAACCCAAGTTATTCCCTCGTTAGCAGCACTACAAGAGCCCTTGTGCATGGTCAGCCAGTTTCTCTCGCCCTCTGATCACAGCTGACGAAACCAATCCCTGCTGCCCCAAAAGCCAAACAGGAATGTGCTAATACCAGAGCAATACAAAGAGTGGATCTGCAAGTGATATCACAGGCATGAATGAAATATTAAAAGCTGAAAGAGGCAAAAAAGGTCTCTGGAAAAACTTGCCATAGCCTCCAGGAGATAGTTCTCGGGTTTCAAGGGACGCAGTGTTAGAAGCCTCACCCTTACCCGGTGTGGTCTTCTTGGCCGCAGTCCCCTGCCAGACACCCACAGGATCTCAGATGCTTCCAACCTAAACACTGAAAGGAAGGACAGCAGCACATGAGAGAGAAAAGAGTGAACAGAATTAGGTAATACATAAAAAGTAAGTTAAGAAAATCAAATAATAAATGAAAACTGAACTCATTTGCTGAATTTTTTTTCCCACAAAAGGCAGCCAGGCCACCCTGTTAAACTAGTTAACCAGAATAAACAACTAATTCCTGCTGGGCATCTCTCACAGCCCGAAATGGTTAAGAAATAATGCTGCTGTTGTCAAAATGGCAGAATTGGCAGGAAGGAGGAAAAGTTAAATTTCAGACAACACCAGTAATGAAGAAAACGAGTGTCAATGTGCAAGTTGCTCAGCACAGTGCTCCACACTAATTAAGGACAACAGACAACACAGCTATCGAGGACGCAGATGTGTAAAACTGCTCCAGCCCCATAGACTGGAGGATCCCAGTCACTTGGCCACAAAGAGAGAGAAAAGGAGGAATGAAGATGTGAAATTATGCATGGTTTGCCGTTTCATTTCCTACGCTGGTGTTCAGGCCAACCACCCTCTACTGTAGAGGTCAATGCCAGCCGGAGCTGGTTGAGCAGCAAAGTACACAAACAAATATAAAAATATTTTGCTGAATGTGAAGAGCAGAGATTTCAGCTGTCCGAAATGTGCAGAATGCTCCTACTCCTGCTGGCGAGGGTTTCCCCAGAGAGCAGAGCTTTGTGAAGGTGCCCCTAAATATGTGCCGTGTTCTTGAAGTTGTACAAAACCTTTTCCAGTGAAAATTGTAATCCAGAGTATGCCATTAACTGTCATTGCAGCTTAACTGGCAAAAAAGGTATCTTATTAGCAACTAATAATGAGACTGGCTCTAGTAACTATTGAAATGAGGGAGAAAAAGATGAGAAAGGAAGAGAAACACGCCCGATTTGTGATCTTTAATGGAAATTGGTTACATCAGTTTAAATTAATTGCAAATTGCTTTTACTCTGTGATATATTAAAATTGCAAGAGAGCTTTCTAAGCACAGTCAGCTATCTGGTTACTAGAACACATCATTTCTTGGTTGTCTATTTTGCTTTAGTATTTAATATCCAGCATTAAGTGAAAAAGCAATACAACTGTGTCACATCTTTGGAGACTGTGTTCACAGCTGAGCGGTAAGTGAATATGTCCTAAAAATACCATGGGCTGGACACATTTCAGGCTACCCCGTCAAAATGATAAACTTTCCATTTAAAAGCCATGTACAGTTGAAGCAGCACATTCATCTTTCTTTCATTTGCAGACGCATGAATGACAAAGCTGAAGTTTTATGTACTGAGGTCCTGCACTCAGTAAAGGCAATGGCACAATTCCCATCATAGCCAGAGTTTCTTCTCACCGAGTACTTGTTGTCTATAGATTGAGCCATTACAGCAGCGGAGTATGTGGAAACACCGTACGTGTTCATACTTTCCTACAAATTAATCATTTGGGTTCACACAGGTGAACCATAAATCTTGATTCTCCTAAATCAGGAATCTAGCAAGCAATAAGGTGGAAAAAAAAAAATTATAAATAATCAAGCTTGCCAGAATTCAGAATCTGACTCCAAATTAGCAGAGAATGAGAACTCAAATCCAAAAAATACTGTCTAAAATTGCTGATGCCAAGATCACAAAACTTTGAGAATCCAAAGCCCACTTTCTTATTTCTGCATCTGTTTACTAAGTTGCGTTGTACTGTGGGTTGTGTTCTGCTAAAAATTACCCCATGTGCAGTGATCTGTGTAGGAGTTAGCTCACCGTGGTGTCCCACATAACACCATCACCATGAGTACCACAACGGACTATTACATGATCAATGCGGCTGGAAGGAAAATTCTGTTCTAGCTGCTGGACATAGAAAAAATCCCCCTGTATTCTTTAGCCAACAAATAGACGGTATCTAACGCTCCCATGTGTTGTCTCCTCAGGTGTTGGCCAACAGAAATTGGAAGGGAAAGAACTACTGACTGGCACAGTGGCTTCATCTTGGGATGGATTATGATCACAGGCTGAGATCCTTATCTCCTAAATTAGCTTATCTTTAAAATAACTGCATAAAAAGGAATAAACATAATCTGAAAAGAGTTGTGAGAAGTATTTGACTTCTTGCTGCCATTGAACTTAGAAAGTTAAAGCTAAAAACATAATTTCCTACAAATCCAAAATTACTTGACCAGAATTCTAGACCTAATGGCGTTTAATGATGTCTTATCCTTATAAATTAGCCTTCCAACTTAGGAAAAAACAAGACAGGAATCCGTAGAGTAATGAAAGTAAAACATAACTAAAAATAGAAAGGCACATATGATCAAATAAAAAATTCAGGGAAAGGAACATTTCACCAAATGAGAAAGTCCACAGAGTATTTCCAGAGCATCTTTCCTCCTTGTATTGAAAAACTGATGGGAGAAACCTTTATTCATTTATCCCTTGGGCAAATATTTCTTTTTTGTCGTCATTGCTTTCTCTGAAAGACCCCTTTCAGCTGTAACAGCAGTAAACTTCAGCCACCCCAATGTCCACAGCCCTTACCAGCCGCAGTTTGTGCGGAGCCGTCACCAGAGTCCTCAGCTCCTCTCCGCCGGGGTCAGAGCTGCAGCACCGGGGAGTACAACGCCCAGCTGAGAAAAAACGGACCCTGACCCGTGCAAATCAGAAGTCAGAGAGCTCTGCCTTGGTGGCTAACCATGGCTAAAACAAGGGGCTGATGGTATTCCCAAGAAAACACAAGAATATATCCCGTTTCTTATACTGTGCAGGTGCCTTTGTCACCGATTGCTGCCGCCCAAGGATCTTAATGTCTGAGACGATTATACCAACGATCAATGAATGTAAACGAACTCTGGAAATATTGATGTTTTATTGACTGATGAAGCATTTAACCTTCGGGATGATACAGCTTCACCACCATCTGCAAACACTTGAGCACTGAGGGCAAGCAGGAGCGGGACTTCGCAAACATTTCGACAGAACCAGGCTGCCTCCAGCCTGCAGCCGGTCTGTCTCCCTGCGTCTGACAACAACGCTGTCCCTAGGAGCTTCTGCAGTAGTGTTAACCTCTGTATTCAATATTTGGCATAAAATTTAGTGCAGCAATAATGTCCAAATTACAAACCTAGTGTTCTCCTTATAGACAGAAACAGAGAGTCTTTGCTGGCTGTACCAGACCGTCAGCCTGGGATAGAAATTGTGTTGCTTCCATAACAGCAAAATCAGAGTCCGTGTCCGCAAAGTCTCTCTAGACCAGGAGGTTCAATCTGTATCCCAAATCTAAGCAGACAGTTTCTTTTTTAGTTTGAGCTTTTATATCAGTTTCACGCCTTTATGCTTGAAATACTAAAATTTTAAATGGATAATTATTAATTTTCTGTAAAGACAGATGCACATACATGGATATGAATATGTATTCACAGATCATCATATACAAACCTCACGTCTAGATTAAGTGCGTAAGTGTGGTGGCAGTTTGTGCTGGATAGGTTTTTAAACAGCATAAAAGCAAACTCCCTCTCACTTTGGCGTGAATATTCTGTCAGATGCTGTTCTATACCTGTAAGAAACAATAAACTGGAGAGAACTAAGAGATGATTTCACAATTTATTTTAAAACCAAGTAGAACATAAAATGAGTATTTCCCCCAGAAGAGCTCTCTTGATTTTAACTAATCCGCTACAGTAAAACAAAGGAGAAGTACGTTAAAGTGAGTTCTGTGGGAGGTTTTTGTATCTGGCAGAGTGTCTCTGGATCCCAGGAATGGCAGGATAGCACATCTGGAAGATGCAAGAACAAAACAGGATATTTAGAATCATTTTTCTTGCTCACAGGAGGGAAGAGCACTGCAGGCCCTCTGCACACACCAACGCAGCTCCGCAGTGCTTGTTTACTGTATTTACTTGAACAATTAAAAGAAATGGGGTTTAAAGGAGACTTCATATGATATTGCTCGAGTGCTTTTTGCAGAGAATTCGCTTGGGACTTGTAGCACCGTGTTCTACACAGATACGGATTCAGTCCTGCAGGAAACATTCCCTGCCACGTCCCAAAGTTTAAGAATTTTCCAGCAGTATTTAGGTACCATAAACATAAGTTTCTCTGTTGACTACAGTCACCCCCAGCTTTCATGGTCATAAAATCTCTTCTAGACCTGATTTTTTAGAATCAAACTTTCACATACATAATATTAATGGCGTTTGTAGTACAGTGTGCAACAGAAGAGACCTGAGCTCTAGCTATGGACAGGACCTTCTGCTTCTTATTCCTTATTTAAATCAATGAGAAGGGAAACTTCCCGGTAGGTTTGTTCTTTGAAGATGACTCATGTATGACTGTTCTCCTGAGTTTATGGGAAAGAGACTCTGACCCTTGGAGAAGAAAGGAAATAAAAGATGACGTCCCAAACTATAGCTGGTTTCTGCCCGTTGCAGGTCCTGATGCCTTCAGCGTGGCTCTGGGGGATAACCCAAGCCTCCTAGCAAAATGGTTGCCAGGTCAGGGGTAGGTCTCCTGTCCAAACTGCTGCAGGTAAGCTTTGCCAGCTTCTTTACTCCCATTGAGAGGTTCAGATAAATTCCACCAAGGCAACTCGCTGGACTGACCCTGCTCCTCCCACAGTGTGTTACCTTGATTTTGAATTTTATATATAGGTTTTCATTTGCATTATTATTCTAAAAACAAGACAACTTTGCTTGCACAGTCGGTAACGACATTTCCATCCTGCCATTTCAGTCACCCATTAGCAAAACAAAGACAATGATTCTGATGTGGGAACCTCAGCTAGGCACTCTCCCACATAAGGTTTTCAAAGCAAAGTGGTCTTATTTGGCAGACACATAATATTAGCATCAAAAACCAGCCTATACCCAACAGTCCAAGCCCTAGGAGATCCAGCAAGAAGCAGCATTCGTTATTCTGCCTTCCCTTCTGCTCTAACTCTGACCCCAGTCCTAATTAAACCTGAGGGACGCTGAACAGAGCCAAGCTTAAATATAAACCATCGTAGAACCAGCAACTCTTTCAGCTTGCAAGGAGCCTTGAGAGACCTCCAGTCCTCCTGCTTTCAGAGCAGGGTGAACATTAATTTCAGAGCGTGTTCCTCCGCGCTTAACCCAGACGGGAGCTGAAGACCTCCAAGGTCAGTGATGACTTTGGAGTGCTGTGGGCTTCTGTTCCTGTGATTAATTATTCTCTAAATGAAAAATATTTTTCCTTATCTCTGGTCCTTTGCTTCAATTTATGTTCACTGTCTGTTATTCTTATGTTGTGCACCTCAGTAAAGAGCCTGGCTCTTCCCCATTAGTGCCAGAAAGTGGATACCAGGTCCCCTCTGAACAAGTCCAGTTCCCTTGGCTGCCTCTTCTAATTTCCTTACCACCGTGTTTGTCCTCCAGTGGCCTTGCTCCAGTTCGTCAGCATCTCCCTTATACCCCTTCATCCAAACCTGGATGAAGTGCTACGGAACACTAAGAAAAGTGCAAGCACATACAGGAGGCAGGAGAAATGTAACCAGTCCAAACCTTAAATATCACGTACTACAGCTACTAAAACCCAATATCATTTTAACCAATATATCCCACAGCCAGAGCACTCACAACTGGTGTAAACAGTCCTACTCTTTTCCTGGTCTCACAGTCATGCTCCTCATCTCTGCCTTAAAAGGCAGCCTTGTTTAATTCTGCTAATGAATCTGAAAACACACTACGGAAGTGCTTATGTGCTCCAGCAGATCCCTGCGAAAACAACAAAGGAAATTACTGATGATGAAGGACGCATTTGACTGCCTCCCAAGCAGAATAATATCCCCGAGAGCATCAAGATGCACTCAGCTACTTCCAGCTACATGGGATGAGACACTAATGACATCTGGGAACCCACCTATAATTCCAGGTCAGGAATCTCAATTGGCAGTAGGTTAAGTTGGAGGTGGAGAAAAGAAGTAAATGAGGGCATTTTTCTTGTATCTTATAAAATCACTACCTTTCCTTACGACTGGATATGTCATCACTCCAGCAACTGAAATACCCGAATTACAGTGGATCCAATTATTTAAATTTCACGCCACTTTTCTTCAGGAGTTCTGCATAGTCCACCGGCATATACAGGTTTTCTTTATGCCTAGCGAAGCACTGGTTGTTCTGAATACTGTGTCACCTTATGAATATCAGTTGTAATCTATGCATTTTACTCTGAGCATTTTACCAGTGATAGTTTTAGATATTAGCAATCTTACCAGAAAGTAACAAAGCAGCTAAGAAAGCCTCAGCCTCCCTAACCCGCTCAGCTCAAGAGGAGAAATTCTAGCTGACAGGGGTTTGATCTGGTCCCTTTTTGGCACGTATCACATTATAGTGCAGTAATAATTTTCCCCTCACTCTCTGTGAAGTGGGAAGTGAAGTTACCGTCATTCTCTTAACAATGTGAAAGATGAAGGAGTCCATTTCCAAAAAAAAAAAATGGTACAAGTAGCAGGCTGAAGGAGCAAATTGCACTTTCAAAGCAAGGCACGGGGCTTGGCTGTGTGTTTTCCTTGGAAGAGTTGTAGGAACTGTCCCCCCCGGCAATCAGGAGCAGTCGGGGTGACAGCAGCCTCCGCAGAGCCGAGCCTGAGCTCCAACTGCTCTGCGCGAAGGGACTGAGGCGGGGGAGCGCCATTTCACTCCCCTTTCGCACAGCAAACAGCTCCTTCTCACTGCTTTAGTTAAACTATAAATAAAAGTGTCCCGTCACCATCTCCGCTGACCCACCCCCTCTGTTCTCCTCAGGGAGGCTCTGGTCTCCTTGTCCCCCATGGCGGAGCAGGACCCTCACAGGGGCCTCCCGCCAGGGACGCCCCTCGGCATCCCCCCCACGCCAGACGCGCTTCGAGGTCCTTCTGGTGGAGGCTTGGAAATGGGCACCTTCCCTGGGCCCCAGATGGTTGGCTTTTAATAGCAGGAGTTACCAAGTGCAATCTTCCATTAATAGATGGAATATTAGAGAAGAAGCGCTCGGGTGCGGCTTATCTTGGCGTCTCTAATACAGCACATCATGTGCAATGCTTTCAGATACGGGCGCAGGCTGCACCAAACACAAGTGATACCGCAACGCCGGAGCAAAGAGATCATTCAGCTAAGGACCAGCCTGAATGCGTCTCAAAGCAAGCTTCACGTGGGGAGTTTTCTTTTAAAAAAGAAAAAAAATTCTTTTTTTCTTTAAAAAATCTTTTTTCTTAAAAAAAAGAAAAAAAATTCAGTGTTTATATAGTCGTAGTGTGTACGAACGTGCTGTTGTGATTTGCATTTTCACTTGCCTCAAACTCCAGGTTTTTCCCTGGGGTAGAAGAAGAATGCTCTTCTCGAGACACCTCTGACGGAGCCAGAAGCCCCTGTCTAACCCGAAGAAGTGCGTGACCCTCAGAGCTGCAAGAAGCAGCATCACTTGGTAAAGTACCGGCCAAACGGAGCTACAGATGCTCCAATTGCTTCTCGGGCTTCTAGTCCTTAAATAACATGATAATATTAGGGAAATGGCAGAGACGACGACTAATGTGCCTCCTTTTGTCCCCACTTGCCTTCCCATTTGCTATCTCTCTTGTCTGTGCAGAATACAAACCCCTCCAGGCGTAGGGTCTTCACTCCCACACAGTGCGTGATACGATGGGACCCTAACTCATGCCTATAGATGTTTCCCTAATACGTGTGTATTATACAACATGGCACCCTGGGGGCTGCTGACTTTTGCATTTGTGTTTTTAACACAGGAATTCAGAAAAGGGCTCATAAAAGAGCAGAACCACCTCGTGATGCATTTTACAACCATTTTCCATTTCACAAATCCCCATCCTCCTTGCACGTGAAGAACATAAGGGAGTTCAGATAAGAACCGGAACCTTCCAGATCCCTTCCCCCCCAACAGACACTGAACAATTTAACTCCCTTTTTTTTCTAGATGGCTGCATCTGCTCAGCACAGGGTTGATTTATATTGGACATTACAGCACCGTGCTCAGGAGCTTGCTGATCTTTCAAAAACACTTCAGCACATCAGCTCTATCTGGTGCTCTGTGTGTTTGTGCGTATGTATTTTATATATATTATACATACATATAATATATACACATTATATATAATATATATTATGTATATTATGTACATGCACACACAGAGCACCAGATACATACATATATATGTATATATTTTTTATTTATAAATATATGTTTACATATATTTATTATATATATATGTACAGACATACAGATGCACTTTTTTTTCCCCCCCCTTGTGAGAAGGCAATACTTTTGGTGCAGGCTGAAACAATTATTTCAGTTAATGTGGGCAAATGAGTGGGCAGTGGTCAACATCAATAACACGTACCAAATATTTCACCGAGTCAGAGGTCTTTCAGGACAACGTTTGAGATGCATCTGGTGGGTCCCACAGAAGCACTCAGGGGTTGGTATATGGTCTAAATATTAAAGTTTCACCTCAAAACTTAGATTTCTGGCCAAGAGAAGAAGTTAGAAGTCAAAGAAGTGTGCCATGCTACAGCTGGTACCCCATGACAAAGAAGGGAGCAGCTCCTGAACTCCACCGAAGTCAACACAAACACGTCACGCTTCCTGGAGTTTGAGGTTATGTAAAAAACAATATTAAGTGAAAAAAAAAAGAGAGATCCACTCCTTGCTCTTTTCTAATTTGCTACAGGATGCAGTTCTAGGGTTCATTTTTAAGCAAACAAAGATTTGTTGANATACATATATATGTATATATTTTTTATTTATAAATATATGTTTACATATATTTATTATATATATATGTACAGACATACAGATGCACTTTTTTTTCCCCCCCTTGTGAGAAGGCAATACTTTTGGTGCAGGCTGAAACAATTATTTCAGTTAATGTGGGCAAATGAGTGGGCAGTGGTCAACATCAATAACACGTACCAAATATTTCACCGAGTCAGAGGTCTTTCAGGACAATGTTTGAGATGCATCTGGTGGGTCCCACAGAAGCACTCAGGGGTTGGTATATGGTCTAAATATTAAAGTTTCACCTCAAAACTTAGATTTCTGGCCAAGAGAAGAAGTTAGAAGTCAAAGAAGTGTGCCATGCTACAGCTGGTACCCCATGACAAAGAAGGGAGCAGCTCCTGAACTCCACCGAAGTCAACACAAACACGTCACGCTTCCTGGAGTTTGAGGTTATGTAAAAAACAATATTAAGTGAAAAAAAAAAGAGAGATCCACTCCTTGCTCTTTTCTAATTTGCTACAGGATGCAGTTCTAGGGTTCATTTTTAAGCAAACAAAGATTTGTTGATTATAGATTTTCTTTTTTTTTTTTTAGTTTTTAGTTTTAAACTCTTTGGGCTCTTGTAAGTCAGTGTAACAGTCTCATACCTGTAATAGTATGCATATATAGTAATAGCATGTATGTATAGTATGTATGTAATAGTATGTATGGATATAGTAATGAATAGTTTGATCCGGAAGTGTCCATAGCATAGATCAAATGATCAGGATAACAGCTCGGGATATGGGAACAGACAGGTTTCACTTCTTATCATTCTAAAGTCTTCCTTCTCTAGTCAAGGGTGAGAATTTTAGCTTAGCTCTACAAAGGTATTTGGATGCCTTATTCCTATTTAAGTATCTAATACACAGGAGCTACATATGTAAACACCTCCACAGATCTGGGATTGAATATTTGAGCTTTACACCCCTCCATCCGTGCAACAGGGGTAACCGTACTTCTGGAAAGTATGGTTACTTTTTTTAAAGCTTAATTTTTCTGGAAAATTAATCCTTTAGAGTTAATCCAGTGCTTCACTAGTTAAACAGAAACAAAGACAAACACCCTTCTCCTGTTCAGCTTCATTCATTCCCCGCCGAGGCTTAGCCTCTCTTAGACAGAGTCTGTCACAGCCCACCCAGAAAGAGGATGTCGCACTGTCCTGGTTTCAGCTGGGATAGGGTTAAATTTCTTCCTAGTGCTGTGTTTTGGATTTAGTCTGAGAAGAAGGTTGATATCACACTGATGTTTGCAGTTGTTGCTAAGTACCTGGCTAGCAGGGCTGGTCGAGGACATTCAGCTTCCATGCTCTGGAAGAGGCCGGGAAGGAGCATAGCTGGGAGAGCCGGCCCAGCTGGCCAATGGGGTATTCCATACCATGTGACGTCATGCTCAGTATATGAACGGTAGGCGTGTTCCAGGAAGTACCAATGGCTACTTGGTTATCGGTCAGCGCGGGTGGTGAGTAATTGCATTGTGCATCACTCATTTTGTGGCTTCTATCATCATCATCATCATCATCATTATCATTATTATTTTCTCTTTTCTGTTCTATCAAACTGTCTTTATCTCAACCCATGAGTTTTTCTCACTCGTACTGTTCCGATTCTCTCCCTGTCCCACTGAGGAAGGGGGGAGAGAGTGAGCAGCTGCGTGGGGTTTGGCTGCCTGCTGGATTAAACCACAACACTCACGGAGGAGTCTACTCCTGTAGGGACACTTGGAAAATGAAGACAAAGCCATTAAAGGCAGGAAGTCAGTGTGCAGAAGTTAAAGCACACTGAATTCCCACGTGCCCCTCCCTTACAGCGAGCCATACTCCTGAATCGCAATCCTCCTCTCAGGAGGATTAACACAGACTAATGACTGGCAGACTGACAGCCTTCAAAACGCAACTGCAACTGGGGGATCATCGGCGTCACATCACTATTCCCAGTGCATTCCCGCTGTGCCAGGCTCGGAACCATTTAATATTTTTACTGATGACAAAATATAAAATCATCATGGATGAAGTTTGCTAATGGCACAAAGATGGAAGAAAACAGGTAACTGGTGCAGAGAAATCCAGTTCATCTGGTAAATTGGATGTAGGCTAACAACATGCATTTTAAAACAGCAAAACATGGAGCATCAGCTCTGTGACCGAAGAGCATCGCAGGATGGGGACTTCAGGAAGCTGTGGCTGAAGGCAGCTGGGGCGTCCAACAGAGGATCGTGGACCTTGTATCCCCAGCACTGCGCGGGGCCAGGAGGATGAACACCCCCTGTGACTGGAGAGACAGAAATACTGAGAAACAGCTGGGAAAGCCTGTTACTTCTGTAGCCGGCACAAGTTTGCCAGCTTCTGAAGTACCGTGCCTAGTGCTGGCATCAACGTGAGAGGCAGATGGCTAGTTTGGAAAGGACTTGGGGAAGTGTGGCAGAAATACCAGAAAAAAATAAGATCTCATAGATTTGCTGGAGGGAAGAGTGAGGGGATTCCTTCATGGACAGTTACAAACACCTAAGGTCAGGGACAAAACATGGATTTGGCTTGTTGGTGGAACGCACTACATCACAGCATGGCCCACGCTGAGCTCCCACAGAGGGACCTTAGAAAGCCTGCACACGTGTCCTCGGTGGTGGGGACCATCGAGTGAGAATTTGCCAAACGTGGCTGTGAATTTGCAACCCCTGGCAATCTTTGCATCAGGAGGGGATGTATTCCTAAAGCAAACTACCTAAGTCTAGTGATGCTGGTGTCTGCCTAGGCAGATGACGGTAATACTCCCTTCCAGCGTTACAAAACTGCGAGACCGTGCTGCATTTCCCTATTTCAAACATTCCATGTAAATGACATTGTGACGATGGTTTTAAATGTAGTCCCGGAGAATCCTTATGCAAATAGTTACCCACGTGTTACAGTTTTACCGCTAAAATAATCGCTTCTCTCTCTTGCACAGCATTTTATTGGGAATATCGATCCTGCCCTGCGATAACTGGGCTCATACCCTGACTGAGATATTTACAGTTGCCTGCCACTATGGTCCTGCAGTGCCATGACATAAGTCACTTGTTCCTTGCTAAACCATATTATTAATTGTTTGCTTTCCTAGATTCCAATTTCTATGGGTTTTGAGTACCACTTCAAAAGAATTAATGTCAGTTTTCATACGTTTGCTACTAAAATAGAAAATAGCTTTTTATGTTGCTTTGAATAAGGAATGAGGAACCCTTAACAGTGAAGTGATGATATTCTCCTCCATAAATGCAGTTCTTCACATTAATGCAGGCGCCCTTTAAAACCATACTATATTTCTAAAGCAAATGCAGATAACCTCAAGCAACCTCAGTCTTGAACTGAAATTCAGTTGCAGAGCGCTTTTATAATGGCAATATATAGGAAAGCTGTCACCTTGTCATCTCAAGAGCCGTGGTCCATCGCTTTATAAACTATTTTGACACTGGCTGAGAAGAAAAGTCAATTTTTTTTGTTATTATTTTTATGTTTTTAGAATAGATCAGCTATCTGGTCTCTTGGACCAATACACTTAAAATTTTGTATCCAGCCTGAGTTTCTACAAATAATAGCTTGATGAATTGTCTGTAAGAAAAAAAAAGCTAAATTTATGACAGTGCCATATTGCCTCCTCATGCTGACATTCCCACTTTGCTCCCAGTAAGCTCATACTTGGCCTGGGTCAGTGAAAGACTCCAAGGGTCACCATAGCTTGTTTATACTTCTGGAAAAAACTTTGGAGCATCTTACTTTGGAAGAGCCACCAGAGCCATGGCATTGACTACCTGAGTCAATGTTCTGGTTCTCACAGGCAAAGGCTACTGGCCCTGACACTTGCTTTTATTAGACTGTGGTTTTATCTACCTAAAACTTGTCCAGCCCTAAGTGT
Source organism: Pelecanoides urinatrix (assembly GCA_013400755.1). Classification (NCBI taxonomy): domain Eukaryota; kingdom Metazoa; phylum Chordata; class Aves; order Procellariiformes; family Procellariidae; genus Pelecanoides; species Pelecanoides urinatrix. The sequence goes on along the minus strand of VZTQ01000005.1, from coordinate 3,810 downwards.
CTGGCTGACGTTTCTCCTCCAGGTGAAAACAAGTCTTAATTTTCTCAGAAATTCTTAACCAAAGTGTTCCAATGTTAGGATAGAGAAACCAGATTTTTTTACCTCTTTTATGTAAGAATCATTAATTTTTTACAAATGTTACTCTGTTTTGGGGAGGGTTTTAGGGGAGCCAAAGGTGACACATGAGCAACTTGCTCCAATATCAAGTAAGTCGCCCTGATTTCAAAGAAATGCCATTCCCTGAGTGGAACCTGCTTCATCTCTGGACAAGTCCGTCCCAAACCACGGCGCCGGGGTAACGTCTGTGTAACGAAGCTGGCACACATGCAGCTGCCAAGTCCCTGGGTCAAATGAGTCCTGGGGATTTCGATCTGCGTAACTCAGAAGAGGATTGAACCCATGTGATACCAGCGCCTGCTTTAGAAACTTTCACGAGATGCGCACTGGATTTGCTTTATCCCTTCAAAACAGCAACAGGAAGTAATCTCTAAGAAATATAGTCAAGCATTAGTGTCCTGTTCTTAAGTGATGACTCCATTACAGACTTATAGTAATGCATTATTATCCTAAGCCTGGCGCTTACTTTGGAAATCAAGGAAGAAGTGCTAATATGCCGCAGATTTGACACAAAAAATGATCTCTCAGGCAAAAAACCCAGCGGCTATTGCGATAATACTGTAGTGTCTGGTTGTCTCTGTGCTGATTCACCAAAGAGGGAGAAAATTAACTGAAGAGCTATTGGCAGGCAAAGACCAATGGAAACCCGATGAGACCTGGTCTCTAAACGACTCCGTGGGGAGCGGGCATCCCCCTTCCCCAGGGGCGGCTGCGGCTGCTGGAAGCCACCCCCGCGCCGAGGGGGACGGGAAGAGGGGGGACGCGGCTCCTGCCCGGGGGGCACCTCCGTGTCCAGCTCCCGCGCGCCTTCTCCGTTTGGAGAGTAAGACGCGACTGAAGCGATGCCTTGCCTCCACCCGATGAAAACCCTATGGGCCTGGTCACACCCACAAGTATGTTTTGGTTTCAGTTATTATTCCCAATTTAAAAACTAAAGCTCTGACAAACAATTCAATCACAAGGCTGGCTTTTTTTGTTGCTGCAACTGTGAAATTCATTCAGCCCCTACAAGCACATTGCGGCACTGTTTAAGCTCAGCCTGACTTCAGCTCAGTTTAGTCTCAAAAACTCCACTTCCAAGGTCTTGCTCCGCTGGCTGAATTACATCCTCCTGTGGGTAGCCACGTCCCTAACACACTTTTATCTGAAATTGGTGACTGACCCTGAAGCTGCCTCAGTTTCTCATTCTGGGAGTCCTCAAACTTAACTGAAAAGAAATAATGACTTTTCCTGTCCCAGGTGCCAACTTGAACTAAAATACCTCTTTTCCTGGCAACATTTCTTGCCACCTCCCTGGGCTGCACATGCAGTGAAGAGTTTAATTCACATTCACACCCAGCCACAGCAAGGCAGCTCTCTCGAGCCTTTACCAGTATCTAATGGCCTGACGACCAGAGCATCATTGCTTTTTTAACTACGTCTTTCTGATACGAATGCCACACATACCACAAATCAATCACTAACCTTTGGGAAAAAAAAACTTAAAGAAGTAACAACTTTTTTAAATACATTTTTATTCATAGCCAGGTACTATCAATTCTACCCACAGCTTTACTTAGCGCACCATTACACTCAACACAAGAAGTGAAGAGCAAACAGCCATGATTTCACTATATAGGGTATGTAATGCAATATTCCCTTGCCTTACGATAATTTGGCAGAGCAACTGACATGAGTTTGAGCAAGATAAAACCAACATCCATATAGATTAAATTATGCAAAATTATCTATCACATCAGCTAGCAATTTCTATTAGATTACATAGGGTTTTTTTCCTTTCGGAAGATTCCCTTCTCTGATTTTCCACACCGGCCGTGGGCAGGCTCAGCCTCCCATCCTCCGTGGCCGTCGGAGGGGCTGCGGGAGCAGCAGCCCCCCAGCACCAGCCGCCCGCGCGTGGCTCACTCCGACCCTGCAGGCAGTGCCGCTGCCAGCACAGGCAACCACTTCACAGCCACTTATGAATAAAAACAACAAGGACCAATTTTTGAGCCACAGCTTGGAAGTCTTCAATGTTTGGAGCTGCATTTGGCAACATAGATGTGTATTTTTTTTTCTTCAAAGACTAGGAGCTTATCCTGGGGGCTGAGAAGATGAACCCAGACCGTGCATCCCACCCCCCGTTCTCCTCAGTCCATGCCAAGGCTAATCTCAGCAGCAAGCCACTGCCTCCTGACGTACNAAGATCATAGAAAGATTTAATTGAAGTATATAATAATTCAGCAGCACGGTTTCACTCCCCTGCCCACCACGGAGCCAGTGCACCGGCTCTCTGTGCTGCTGGAAGCCACGGCAAACCAAGGACCAGCGCACAGGGCTTGGGGATGCTGAGCCGCAGCCCACAGCACGGCTGCAGCGGTGTGTGGAAACGCGACTGTCTAACTCCGAGCTTGCACAGGAGGGGAGAGACGGCAGCTCCAAACCACATTGCACAGGGACTCCAGCAATGACGGTGCCCAGGCAGGTCCCTGCTCACCCTCAGCCTCCCCCGGCAGAAAGTTTCACATTTGCTTTCAGGAGGGGAAAAAAAATCTGAAATTATAAAGCCTCGTAAGCTTTGCTGCAGGAGGGAAACAGTATCATGAAACTGAACAACTGCACCAGTCTCCTGTACATCTACGGAGAGCAAAAGCCGGGATGTAAATCCCCGATTATCTAAGGCTTGGCAGTAGGTAGAAACTATCTCATGCTTAAAGATCAAACAAATGTATATGGTCAGATCCTCAGCTAATTTAACAGATGCAGTTGTAACTAAATCTATCTATTTGTACCAGCCAAGGAGCTGCCCACAGTCCATTTTTACAAATAAAGATTTTTTTCATGGTGAATGCTCAGTGTTTTTCACAGCGCTGCATTTCCCCTTGCGCAGTTTTAAATGGCTTATTGCAATGATTCATTTTATTAAGCCACTTTTATTTTAACCTTTTGCCCTTTTCACTTCATGCAATGGATTTGTCACAGTCTCTAAGTGGTGTATTCAAATACAATTGCGCATCTCTGCAACCTCATCAATTTGTTCATTTAGCAAAGGGCAGTGCTTGAAGGGTACACAAGCACTAGTACCAACTTCAAAAAAGCCTGAAGCTGATATTGGTTAATATTTCTTCTTCTAGCTTGTTAAAGGGACTGAAAAAAGGAAATAACGCCAACCAGCAAAGCACCGACACATCGCTATTGATCAAGACAGTCAAAATGGCACGAGATGCTGAAGAGGGAAAATATTCTTTGCCCCGGACACAAGCAGTCTGGGACAGAAACATAAAAACAGAAAGTCACCCAGGCCACCGCAGCAGTCAGCCGGCAGGAAAATATTGAAGGCTTCCAGAGCACTTCCCAGACTTCATACACTGCAGAATATCAAAAGGAGCTGCTTTTTAATCTCTTTTTTCCTGTCAACAGACTGTTGTACCCCTCAAGCTCTCAGAGAGCAACCTGCACGCAGCGGTCACGAAGGTATGAACATTTCCCCTCCATCCCCCTGTCAAACATCGGTGCCTGCGTTAAATGGAGCAACTGAGGTCAGACTGGAAATGTTAACAAGTGCTGGGGAGGTTACGTTTGCAAATGGGATGCAAGAAATCACCTGGTAAGGGGGACAGAACAAACCAGAAGCAGGCATTATGCCACGGTATACACCAGTCATGAGCAGCCTGCAATAACATGTAGCTGTCCCTGCCCAGCCCCTGCCCAGCC
>VZTQ01000004.1:0-140627 GCA_013400755.1 Pelecanoides urinatrix | reverse complement strand
GAAATGAACCGGTATTGCTCACCCCAGAAAGATTTCCAACCATTTAATTGAGGATCACGTCCTGCTTCAGACCGAGGGCTTGATCTTTGAGCCTCGCCAGGGTGAGAGCTGTGGGGTTTTGCCCTCCTGCGGAAACCCAGCTCAGCTGGGTGAACACAGGAGACTTTCAAAAACCGCACTTCACACTTGCTCATTGCAAATTTGTGCGGATGGTCTAAGTAATGAAGAACAAAGGCAACTAGCAGAAACAACTCGGCTTATGATTTTTTATTGCCACTTCTTTTCTGATTTTGCTTAGAAGATGATCATGACCAACTGTGATAAGCTTTTCTGAGTGCAAGAGGGGTCATCTAGTATTTTGAATGGTTTAAGTAATTGTGGTTTTAAATTTTGTTTTTAATCTCCCTTTCCACACAAAATAATCAAGATCTTAACATCAAAATGAAACGTAAGTTAAACAAAAAACATTCCAACATTTTCTTCTGCACTCCATAGTCATGTGGAGGATTATAAATTATAAAACAAACCTTGGAGCCATGGTTTCTTCTACCTGCTGACACTGTAGCAAACAGAAGCATTTAATGGACCACCTGCATTGTCCCATTTAGACTTGCGTATGGCCTTAGTGACAACCACAGCGATTCTTGAAGTAGGATGCAATATGCCCTGATCTCTTTTTGATGTAACAACGGGACTGCTGCCCTCCGTGTAGGACCGTGTGGGCTCACTCATTAACACCTACACTCTAGGCACCTTATCTATGGATACAGATATTTATCATTTACGAAGATTTGGGGAAATCGATGAAAAATATCCGTGTTGCATTGCAGATGTAAATAACGCTGCAGAACCAGAAGCAGTGGCACACCCTAATTGTTATCTACTTTGTCGCGCGAATGAAAAAAATTACTCCTAACAGCACGGGGGCAGCCAAATTGTCCAAAGTTCCTTCATGCTAGGTGCAGTCTGTCGGAAGCAGCTAAGGGCATCTAGCACCTACCTCCTCAAGTCAGTTCTGACACTCGCAGGAGTTACAACCGCCCACAGCAAACTGCTATCCACAGACATGCTGCATTATTTTTAACTGCTCTTTTGACACTTCCCCAGGCTATTTCAGTAGGCATTTTGGCAGTTATCAGATAAAACAGAAGGATTACTGTTTCAGGCTCATTCTTTAGAGATGACTAATATTTAACATACTTATCTGGCAGCATTTCAGCCAACAGGTCTCCTCTTTTGTTGCACTGGAAAAAACCCCTAACTCAGAAATTTTTCTTCACAAAACACATGAAAAGCAAAAATAACTGCAACAGAAGAGCACCAGGCGTGCTGAGCTCAGTTGAAGGCAAACATCAATTCATTACTTTCAGGATGCAGTCCGTGTCTAAAATATAACACTCAAACTACTGGTTATCATCATGCCTCCACTCTTAGCCAGGACATCCATGAGGCACAAGCTCCATCTTACCAGGAGATCCCCTCCTTCGTGCCTGGGATACTGACAACCAAGAAGCCACCACAGCATCAATCAAGAATCAGAAGAAGGTGGAAAATGGGCAACTTCCAGGCTTCTCCACTCATAAGAAGCATGGGGAGAAGAATAACTCTGCGCTACCTTGAGATGCCAGATCCTTCTCCGGAGCTTCAGCAGAAAAAGTGCATGACTGCTCTCATGGCTGCTGTGGTCTGTGGATGAGGCTTTTGCCAACCTGCCTCCGACCTCTGTTTACTCTATGCTCACAGCACAAGCAGCAGATTTAACAACATCACTGGCTCACAGGCTGCAATCATTTATTGCCCACCCCCTTTCAGGGAGGAATGAGAGAGCGCTCTGTGAAGAGGAAGGCAGAAGAGTGGAGAAAATGGAGGTCCAACGCTACTGCAGGTGCTACCTCACCTGTTACTCAGACAGTAAGGAAATACCTGAAAATCAGAGCTGATGTTGCCGGGAAGAGGAAGCAAAGAGAGGGTGCATATCTGGTTTGCAGCTCGGCACCGTCAGCCTCGCTGGCTGTTTTTCCTACCTTGCTTTTGGTGGCAGGAGCATGCCAGTGCTTTGTTCCAGTCCCTGGGGCGTGCAGTTTGGTTCCTGCTCCCGGTCTTAGCTCCCAAAGCATTGCAAAGACCCCCCGAGCTTTCGCCCTTTGCCCACCATGTGCTTCCTCAGCTGCCCACGGGTGATGGCTGCTTCCCATCCGGTGGCGCGGAAATCGGCTTCCCCCATCCTCTCCTTGCTCTCTTGAGACTTTCACTGTCAAATCCAAATAGAAATGGACAAGGAGAAAAAATGGGATTGCTACCCAGCTCAATGAGTGAACAGGTATGTATTTCTAAATCGATATTCTAGTATGTCTTCCCCCCCCCCCATTTCCAACATAACAAACTGGTTCCTAAAGAATCTGTAATTAACCTCCAAACACTGCTCGAAGTCGTGTATCCCCAGGCACCTAGGCATGCCATGCGTGATTACCTCAGCAGATGGATGTAGTTCTGCCTACCCCGACGCAGCTGCAGCCACCTTCCTAACAGACCTGACGCAGCAGTAGGCAGCCTCACCACCTCACTTTATAAGCAAACAACAAATTGCTAATTGCTTTTGTTCCCAGACCTGGCAAGCCCCTTGCCATTCCCCTGGCTCACCTACCTCCATCTATAAACGTCGAGATGGGTGGCTATCCTCTGAACGTGCTTTGAAACGAACACTGTATTGTCAGGTTATTATGAGAAACAACCAAATTTTTCTCAAAATGTCAGGGATTAAGGAAAATTAAGCCTGCGATTAATGCTGAACCACTTAGGAACTGAGATTTCTGAAACTACGATTTCCAGCATGAGGCATACAAACATGACTGAAGTTATAATCCTAACAGACTACCTGCTACAGGCTTGTTCTTTTGCAAGAAAATTTCCAAAGTGGTTCCCATAGAAAGAACTTTAGTGGAATGTTATTAAACATGTATCCTCCTCCTCGTCTCTGTTTAGCTAAGCACAAAGGAAACAACAGAGTGATTAAATATTTCCCACTATTTTGACGCTTTTAAAAGCATTCTGGAGTCTGCTTACCTTTAGCACATAGTTTCAGGTTGGAAACTATCCTTCCCCTCGTTCCTTATTTTGCAACACCATGTCGTATTAATAAAAAAGGGAAAATGGGCAAAAACCAGAATATTCTCCTGAATATTGTAGGACAGTGTTACAGAAAGTGGAGCACAGACTCAAGCGTTATTGCTGCAAAACTACAGTTCACCATTATGGGTCTGAGATGCCACCATCACCACTTCTTTCATTCCTCTCTTAGATTTGAATTACATTATTCAACTCCCAGGGGCTTTCACAATCCCTGACAAGTGTAAATTGTTCCAGAAATTATCTTCGTTTTACATGCAGGAATTATGTCCGCATACACAGGAGCCCACAGCCAAGCGCAGGTACACGGCTGCTTGATGGCAACGACAAACCCAGCAACTTCCATCAAGTGGGAAAATCCATGATCACAGTAAAACACCCAACCTTGCTTTGAACAGGAGAGCGGTAGCTAACAGCCTGAAGCAACTGTGGAAAGCGGGAGGAGAACAAAAATCCTGTAAAGAACAGCGTAACACAGTTATCCACGTTCAGAGAGTCAGGTGTTTCCATGCTATTGGGGTGCAGACAGGACCTCAGTTTTTAAACACTTCAACATAGAGTCCATTGGTAGGGGAGGTCCTTGCGAAAGTTGAAAGGCCTATTTGGATGCCATGGTTTGGAACCTAATCACTCAGGTTTTCAGATACTCCCATCCTGACTGCTTTACGGTACATGTACAGTTTCATACACAGTTTTACTAAATACACTAAATAAAGTCAGCAATTACCTTGCGTGAGGCAGAACGAGGCATCGGAGTAAACCAGCAGTGCTAAGCCTGCTAACACTGTTACTGGCCCACAGTGGCAGAATTTAGCCAGCTGACTCAGTCGTGTGCATCCATAGGACAGAACAGTCTTCTGCGAAATTGGAACTGTCCCACTGAACTCCACAAACCACGGGTATCACATAAATGCTCTGGGAGTGTTAAATATTACTGAGTGCAATATTCATCAAGAGGATGGTGGAGGCAAATCAATTCTTCCAACAACTTAAGCTTCGGTATTTTTCCATTCTGCATGGAGGAAAAAAAGGGAGGAAAAAAAAAAGACCCCAACACAAACCAACCAAATTATACCTTCTGAATAGTTTCTCAAAATGGATTGTACCAGTTTGATGGCTGGTTAGATCCAGCCAGGATCTCTTTGAAAATGAGAAGAGTCTTGGCACGTGTCTGGCCCTGGGCAGATCTCAAGTGGTATGCATTTTGGCATTCCTTTGACAATGAAGCTTCAACCAAAAATATTCCAGTCTGGTCAATGTATTTATATCAAAGATGAGCTTACACTCCAGTATTAACAACATTGGCACCTTTCCTACCATGCAATTTTAGTAACAAACTGAAACTCCCACAAAAATATGCAAGGAGAGGTTTCTTTCCTGAGTCATCTCTTAAAAACATACCCAGTCACTTATTTAAGTTAAAATCACAGTCAAAAATTGGCAAGAGCAAAGCTGGAAAGAAATACAGTTTACACACATGACTATCTACGCATCCATGCAGAAGAGCCAACACGTCTGACAATAATGGGAGAAAGTTCAGGAATTAGCTTTCCCTATTCAATTCTCAATTGTTGTAGGCTCAATTCTACCTTCTGATTGAGCTCTGGCGCAGCTATATGTATTATATACATTCACGTAATACCAGCTGTGTCTCCGCTGCTCTGCATTTTGCATTGGACTATAATCATGTAGAGACCATATACCCTTTCAGACCAGAGAATCATCGCAAAGCTTGGTGTCCCAAAAAGGAACCCAAGATTTTCAGTAAGCTCATTTCACATATTAACAGATAAAATATTTGGTTCCTGCAGGTGAATATAGTGGGCATAAGGCTCAAATACGCAGTGTATTTTACTGCACTATGATTGCCACTGGAACTGCCAGAGGGGTCATTCTGCACACTACTCCGACGTTAACAGGGTCTCTGTGAATGAGCAAGCACTTCCTGCACACCCCGTGCTGCCTCAGAACAGTCAAAGAAAGCTGCTGGACGCTAGCAGTGTTAGGCTATTGTATGCTCCTCAGGAGGCTACAGAAACCGCCAAACAGCCCACTGATTCCTTAGCCAACATTTTTGAAAGTCAACTGAGTTTTTAAAGCTACAAAAAACTATAGAAAAAATGGAGTTAGCATAAGAATTCAATATTAGTTCCATACATAATGGAAGACTGAACTTTATAGCTTGTTACAAATGAAGGCATGTCTCTCTGGTCTGCAGTTCTACAATGCAATGCATTTCACAAAAGGTAGCAACAGTACTGCCAGCGTCGGGCTTACTTGGAGGGAAATACCATGGAAGGCTTTGATCCTGCCAATGTAAGAAAGTATCTTCAACTTCTTGAAGGAGAAATAGGGGAGAAAAAGTGCTCTCGGGCACAGAAGCACTCTGAGCAGATAGATCTAGGATTTTCAGACACAGATGTAGGCTAAACCTAACACTCCTCTGTGATGCAAGTGTATCACTCAATTTGGATGACTCTCTCAAGATATACCCAGATCCTACACATCCAATTCAAGCTATATTCCCTGCAGATTGTGGAAGCACACTTATGTTCTCCCTGAGTGTGCTAAAAGAAAATGACGTAGAATGCATTTTTATTTTATTATTATTTAAAACTTACATAGGTTGTTTGTTTGTTTAAATCTCACTTTCCATTCTTACGGAAAAATACTTCTGGAACAAGGTTACCTCAGTTTGCCTCTTTTCTGATATTCTTTGTTACAGCAAGTAGGGATAAATTAGCTCTGGATAAAAGGTAGCACATGCATAGTCTCAGCTTTTACAAAGTGACTTTTTATCCAACTAATTAGGTTTAATCTCAATTTTGTTCACACACACACACACAAAAGGCTTCTGGATCATTCAGGTTTAAATGCTTGACAACTGGCATCAGCTATTGCAAAGTCTATCAATATTATAGTTATCAATTAACACTGCACAAGTATTTAAAAAAATGGAAGTTTATTCATCTTTCAATGGCTCAAATAGCAAATAAAAGGACAGGATGAGGCATCAGCCAAGACAAGTTTCATGTGTCCAGTGGCTTCATAACACCTCAGTTCCCAGTATACAGGTTCCAAAGCAAAGTCACAATGTTAGTGGTTAGACTCCCTGGCTAAATAGACCCAAATGAGTATACAGTAAGATGAAGACTGGCTTATTTGCCATAGTTACATGAGTAACTTTAATTCTGCACTTGGCAGTCTACTAAATGCACATACAAAATTCCTATTGATAAATATTTAACATGACAAATATAACTTCTAAGACTTGAGTCCCTAAAATGTCTGTTAGCATGAAAGTTAAATATTTGTTACCTAGTTTGCTTGAGCACATTTTAAACTGTCAGTTATAGGCTTACACATGTATAAAAAGTGTAACAGTTTGTGGAATTGATCTAGCCTGTCTTACCCCAGAGAAGTCCAAAACCCTCAAACATTCTGGTATATTTTTAGGTAAGATGCAGCACACTAACCGTGTGCTAGTATTCTTGCTGTTCTGAAGCAACTGAGGCAGTTATGTTTTGTTTGGGGATTTTGGATGCACACGGTAAATATTTCTGTATTGTAAAGCATGTTTGATTGTTTAATATCAACATTAACTAGAAAAAGTAGCTACAATGTTCCCCATTTGAAAATCAATATAAACTAGACTAAACAGTACAAAACCTGCAAAGAGCTTCAGCGTAACAAACCATGTTCCCGCAGCTGAGTATTAGGAACAGAAAAGAAATTAACTGATGACACCAGAATTTCCCAGACAACATCTTAACTCAAAACACGTTAGCACTACTGAATCGGCTCTACTCCACCCCACTCCAGGGAGTTTAAACCCAAGGAACATCTAGACAAAAATCTACTCGCAAAAGGGAAGTTTCAAGGTATCAGCATGTTAAGTTTTAAACAACCATTCCAGGCTTAGATGTGCCATAGGCTTATGATTTTAGTCTTATATGCATTCTGACCTTTTTGTTTTAAGATACTGTATTGTTTACCAAGTTACAGATGACAGAATATGCTCTGTATTATTCACAATACCAGAGTATGGCACACATTTAAAGAACAGACACTGCTAGCAGACAGCTAGTTAGCGAAATCATTCACATAACTACACTCCATAGAGAGGGCAGTCTCGCACTGATGCACAGGGACAGTCTCCATGCAACAAAGTTGAAAATACACCCTTGATTAAGCAACCTGCTATGTTTAGGTTTTAAAATTAAGGCATATTCAAATGTTTCAATGTAAAAGATTACATCACTCTTCTAGGTTAATCAGGTAATGCAGAACCACATATCGTTTTCCCCAACTGTTCGCATATACATTATTCTTTTCTAATAATTCTTTGCATAACTCCATGGCAAAACAACTGCACACCGCTTTGTTAGGTATCACGTTCACAATTGTAATTTTCAAGGCAAAAAAAGACAAGATGAATTGACAATTACCAGTGATAAAAAAGTATGCTTTACAAGAACCCACAAAGTAATACTTCCCCGCTCCGCTCACTATTAAAGAAAAGACTGCCTATGAAACACTACATTCAGAAGAAATGTGAGAAGGTAGGCAATTATGAAATGGACTGAACTTTGCTTCTCTTGAAGCCACTTTTTTTTCAGTGAATTTGACTTTCAGTGCAGGTCCAATTCATGCTTTTAGTGGTACATTACAATTTCCAACATGTTAGAGTAATTTCAGTCACTTGAGCCTTCAATGGCATGCTTATAAATTATGGTTTTTATTAGTATGGTCAGGGTAGGAAAGGAATTCAGGGTTTTGATTATAAAATGCAACATCTTTCTCTGATCCTCTTAGCTAGGCTTTTTCTTTTCTTCTTCCCATTCTTTTCTTTGCTGTCTTCCATTTTTCTGGCTCTAATTTCTCTCATTAAATCGAAAAACACCTAAAAAAGATGTAATAACGTAAATGCAAAACCAGTCAGATATATGAGTTAATTTAAGCTTTCATGATATCCATTTCAGTTGGTTAGAATAAAGTCAATTATATGCAACCAGTTTGAGCAAACACATAATAATTCAACAAATCTTCCACTGGTTTTGAAAGCCAAGTTGATATGATGCAATCCTGCATCTTTCATGGTACCGTAACGTTTCAGGTCTTCTGATATTTGCTTATGAATCCTGTAAATTTTCCACAAGGATTGAAACATGAGTCTCATCACTGGCCAAAATTTTTTTAAATGTATTATCTACATTGTACTGAGGAGACTCAAGGAAATCAGTTTACATTTTGAGTATTTTCAGTGATGAGCTGTAAAGGCTGAAAAAGTGCAACATCCAATTCTAGAAACAAATTAAATGGAGCAGTAGCATACACTGAACAATTCATGGTCAGTATGTCCCTTGATGCAAGTCTAAACACAAAGTGACCAGAGGGCAAAAAAAAAATTGGCATTTCCTTTAAAGCAAAGTTATCAATCATACAACTACATAAACAATTTTTTAGATCTCAACTGCTATATTACAATCTCAAAGTACATATGAACTTCATTTTCATCAAGTGGTTTAATAAGAAATAAAAATGACAAAGATGGACATACACCAATGACTTGTTTAAGAGAGATCCTACTGTCAGTTAAGGCTTTACGATTGGACTGCTTAAAGCTACTTTATTCATCTGAAAAGCAGATCTTGTCTTGACTTGCAGGAGGCTACAGTGAGTAATCATTTAATCTTTATAATTTTATTGCAGCAAATTAGTTGAGCATTTCTAATACTTCTCTCTCTCAGGAGATGTTCTCTAGATCTATATGTCAGGTGATTTGATCCATTTCTGTGAAACATGGATAGTGCAGGGTCTGAAAAGCTCCTCTACAGAGCTCAGTAGGTTTTTATTTGCAATGACACTAACCTCGTATTGACTGCAGCAAAAACATCAACCTTCATTACACAGGATTCGAGGAAAATCAATGTAACTAAACATTTCCACCAAGAAATAAGATTGCCTTTAGATTTCTAAATGTGCATTAAGTTACTTGCTTGTACTTAAATCTATGCAAATGGTACGATGCAACTGTCCACTTGCTTAAGCACCGATACTGTACTACAGTATTTACCTGCCTGGTGTACGTAACCTTCCGAGAAGATGCTTAGTGGGTCAACCTTTACCAAAGTGAGTGGAAGCCGACTGTGTTCCCCAACTGAGCAAACCCACTATTTTGGAATTCAAAGAAGCCACACTTGTTATAGAATAGTAACTTAAGTTCATATAACAAACCTTATAACTTCAGATGCTCTAAGTAATTAAGAATATCCGGTACTTACTAGTGCCAACAAAGCCTCACTTGTGGACTATCAAACCTTAATTCTGTATGATACATGCTAATCTGGATCCATAATGCCACCAGCTCCAAAAAAAACCTTGGAGCTTTGTAGTAGCCTACCGTGTGTGTGCAAAAGCTCTGGATTAGAGAGCTATTAAAAAAAAGATATACACACAGGTTTTTTTCCAGCTGCTAAAGGATGGTGAAGTAGATTCTGAAGAGCTGGAAATTTCTACATTATTGTAATAGACGGATGTGAACTGCAATCATGCACCAAAGCTAAAAGATGTACTAGTTTTTACAATAACAAAAAAAAAAATCAAAGCTGTATTCAACAACGAGACTGAATTCTCTTGCCTTTAATTAACGTAATTTTCTCTACAGAACAGCATAAATTTCTTACTATAGTACTGACCAATCAATTTCTTCAGGAAGACAACTGACAGAAAACAACAGTCAAGTTTAAGTTATTGCAAAACAGAACTCATTACAGCTGTCATGCTGCAATTGACAGCTCATACGTAAGGATTTACATTAGAGAATTTTGCAATGTGTGATCAAGTCTGTCAATAGCTCTAAAAGGAAAGGTTGGCACATTGAACTAAACTACTTATTTATTTGGCCACACATCTGTTACTCTTGCAGTCTACGAGGCTGAGAGTTATTCTGAATTCTGTATTCCAAGAAGTCCTGTCTTTTAAAGTTCTAGCTGATATTCTTAGAACTAATCAACAATTTACCTGCTTGGAGACAAAGATTCTCTGTCTCTTATCTCATGACCTTCTGAACCAGGTTTTATCCCTAAAAACTCATGAGGCACTTCTAGGCTGTTCAAAGATTAAAAGGGTTCAACCATTCTTCATCAAAGCAACATACAACCAGGCATTTGGCTAGATGAGGGTAGAGAGGGCTCCAATCCCTCCCTTACCTACTTTTGTAAGCTGTTTTATTCTGGCTGAGGATCAGACAGCATTCCTCACTGTTCAGAAGCAGATTGTCTTCTAGTTATAGAGAACACAGTAAGAAGTCTAGGCCAAAATAGCTGCCTCGAGAAATTTTTAATGAAATAAGGTCTTGTATAATGACTCCTTGCAGTTTAGAATGGGATAAACTTCTTAGGCCTAATATTTTCACTGTTCTACATGATGTCACCTAGTCATGCACTCATTGCAAACTACGGACAAAGTATTTGATTCAAATTTTACAAAAAAAAAAGCTAAAATAATGAACATATAGAGTATGACCCATGGAAAAGTAAAGTAAAAACTGATGGAGAGATTCTTTGTATTAAGAAGCCAGTTATTACCTTGTCAACATTAGCTCGTGTTTTTGCAGAAGTTTCCACATAGTTAACATTCCACTGATCAGCTCTGTTTTTTGCTTCCTCTACAGAAACTTGCCTTTTATCTTCCAAATCTGATTTGTTACCAACTAGCAAAAACGGAACATTCTCATCTTCTTTCACTCTTAAGATCTGCTCTCTGGAGAGGAAAAAAAAAAAAGGAAAAGAATTAAGCATTGCATGGAGTACGATCCTTAGAACACAAAAAGAAGAACTCAGACTAAATACTATTCCTTCTTACACTGAAAACCCACTTATAGAGGATATGAAGCTTATGTAACTTATGTAACAGTAAAATCTTAAACCTCATTATGACATTATACAGAATGAAGACAGAGACAGACAACTAGTCCTCCAGGAAGGAAGGAGGAGCATCAGTAAGAAACTAAAAAAGTAGAACAGGATTGGTTTAGGTGAGATTTTATATTAATAAGTCATTCCCTTTTACTAAAGGTGTTACTTGAGAGCATTTACCATTGCCTTTAAATTAGTATTTGTGATTGCCATTTTTAAGCTACCCAAGCTTCAGTTTTACACTCCATTTTTTCCCTAATAAAATGCATGTTGCGTTTTTAAAGCTGATAAAATGGTCTACAGCGTAGCAAGAGAAAAATTTCTTCCTTTCAGGAATCTTTCTGAAGTCAGTTATATTCAGTTTCCGCAGAGATCTTCATTCAGTTATAAGCCAGTGTACAGATACAAGTTGTACACACATCAGATTTTTAAGGACAGACCCTTCGACTATTTGAACTGCTAGGATGAAGGATTTAAAGTTGTAAATAAAACTCAGTACTACAAATGGTTTGGTACGTAAGTCTTCAACACTGAAAAAAATAATCTTTTTTTTTTTTAATCAGAAATGCATTAAAAGTACCAGGAAGAACAGTTTCCTCAGAAGAGCGATAGTCTCTATTTTGTCTCACAAAGGACTATAAAGTTAGTAGTGAAATATAGCCCTTTATCGTGGACCAATTTCTGAAAGACTGGCAAAAAGCACAGAGAAACAAATTCCTTTTGCTGGCTGAAGTGAAACCTATTCCCAGATTTGAAGTTGAATGCAGAGAAGCTGAAGAGAGTTAATTAATTGATATTCTAAAGGGCCTTGATTTGGTGTACAGCAGGATCCTCCTGCTGTTATAAAAAGCTCTGAATAGCATGCAGTCTTGTGGAGGAAGTCTACTCAGAAGGCTGAGAAACTGCAGATAGCCCATAAATACTTTTTAAAACCAACAAATATGTATTTGAGGCATCTTGTAAGTGCCTCTCTGAGGTGTAAATTCATCTCTGAGGTGTAATTAAAGCAACATGCCTCCTCTCCCTCACAAATATCAGTGCAAATGTTTCAACAGGGTCTGCAGCTATCCAAAAGTAGTTTGAATAGTCAGTGGATTAGGAAGGGTGGCCAGAAGAAAACCCAGTGCATCACTGCAGCATCTGTGCAAATAAGACTTCTGCTAAAAACTAGTAGCTTTCAACATTAATTGTTCAAGTGATGCCAAACAATTTCACTATGTAAAGTGTTAATCTAACAGCAATCCAGATGACAATATTCTCCTTTGAGCCCTCTCTGAAGACTGATATCTCCTAAACAAGGAATATCTAATTAATGATATGCCAGCTTGAAATCTAGAACTTAAAAAAAGTCATTAGAGCCAGACTAATTCTACTCAAAGGAAGACCACATTTTATCAAACTGCCTTTCAAATATTTAAAAGTTTAGTCATTGCAGGTCTGCTAAAAAACTACTTGGAGCAATGGCACTTCAGAGCACGCAGGAACCCCATCGAAGACACTGAATAGCAGTAAACAGCTCTCCTGTTGGAGTTCTGCCATTCCAGCAGAGCAAAATTCCATGGAAACAATCAAACATCCAAATTCTTCTTGTCACTTTCTTTCATACCTGTCTCTTAAGTAGCATTCCCTCAGGCTGCTCAACAATGCCAAAGGTATTTTAACTGTACCTTCAAGAGATACAGGTTACTTGTACACAGAGCAGAAAGAATGTAGTTTTTCTGAGTTACATTTTAGCATTTAGGCTTCTACAGTTTCAAAGGCAACATGAAAGGCAATTTCAGGTATGGATTGGGGAGAGTTTTAAGCTCTTCATTGAAGGGATTTTTTCTTCCATTTTTGCTGTTTCAGCATGCATATTGGCAACACTCACCTTCGCTGGAAAAGTAGGACTTCCTCTAGAACCATAGAAGATCATATACTTTGAAGCATTAACAGGATTTTAAACAGATTTGAATAGGTCATTTTGCACTCTAGAGGAGCTCAACTATACTAAATAGTCCTCCAGGATTGACGATACATAGCATAAGCCTGCAAACCAATCAAGGCCTGCCCCTCCCTCCCTCTCAAAATATATCAATACACACATATACAGACACAAATTAAAAACAAAACAAAACAAAAAACCCACAAAAACCCCCAAACCAACCAAACAAAAAACCACCACCACCAGAAGAGGAAAAACTCACTGTCTTTCCTCTCCATACCTCTTCCTCCTCCCTCAGAGATATTAAATGTATTCTGACACTCAGTGCTAATTAAATTGAACTGTGACAGCATCTCTGAGAAGCCTTATTTCAGTGGGATGCAGGTAATTTCTTTTTATACTTGTTTCCTTACTTTTATCTCAAAGGTTATCTCCTCTCCTACTTTGCTACACTTTGACCTGGTACAAAATTTTTTCTGGTCTCTTTTGTCTTTGTTTTAATACAGTGATGAGTGATTTAAATAGGCTTATCTCAAACAAAATTAAACACCTGTAATGTACTGCTGCCTGTTTAATAGTCTCTTACCCTTATAACAGTTTTAATAAGCTGCGTGCCCAAAAAGCATCTTAAAAAACTCTATCCTGTTAAATCTTTACTACACCAGTCCCAAATTTTGTTTTTGCCATGTAAAATTTTTTTTTACCCTATTAAGTAAAATACTGACTTTGATGGGAAGGGTGAATGCTATGCAGAACTCTATGCAGAACTTTTGTCTTGTAAATTAAAATAATTACATGAGTATCTTTTACAGAGAAAAATTCCATCCAAGCAAAACTGAAGGGACAGATTTACAGCAGGCCCTTACACAAAATGCATAGCTACTACAGAATATTCAAAGATACTTCTCATCACTGTTGTTCATAAAAATCATCTTTAAGAGGTAGAAAGATTTGTTGTTGATACCATGCATCTCACTCTCCTAGAATACAATGTGCATACTTCACATTGCCAAAGACTTTGCACACAGACATCACCAGATGTGGTTCTCCTGCACAGTTTTTAACTGGAATCCGGTCACGTCATCTTTGTAACTATGAAGTATTCTAGCATAAAACAGCTGGACATGCTACAGTTGTCCTTTTGTTCCAGGTGGTGTTTCACAGGTTAAGAGAAACACAACATAATCCTCTATATGAAGCAAGAACTGAAAAAGACAACCCTGGGAAGTGTGCAGTATCATACATACATTACATGCAACCATACAGTATATAAGCAATTCTTCTCAGGTCCATTACTTTGGATAGCAGCATGCCTACTCACAAATACTGCTCCTTAGCACAAGTGCCAAGCAACACTGATTTACAAAGGGCAGAAGCCTTCTGAATGTTGCTATGTATCTGCTCTGTGGCAATAGCCTTTTTGGTATTCAGAAACACAGCAGCAAAGATACACGAAGTGGTACAGATAGCAAAGGCATGGCTAGGCATCTGTTCAAAACATTATGTGACTACAGTAAGAGCTGTCACCTAACCTGGACTATCATAAGGATATTACTAAACAAAACCAAAAAAGTCACTTGTAATTATCTCACTGTAATTAAAATAATTATCTTGCCTTGTAACTTACCTGAAGTCTGCAGTCGCTGCAAAGGATTCCAGCTCTGTAATAGAGAAGACGCAAAGAAAGCCTTCTCCACTTCGGAAGTAGTTGTCTCTAATTGCAGCATAGTCCTCCTGCCCTGCTGTGTCCAATATATCAATTTGGACTTCTTCCCCATCCAGAACTACCTTTTTCCTGTAGCTGTCTGCTTTGGTGGGCTCATAATCTTCAACAAACTAGAAAAAAAAAACTTCATGGTATAAAATCATGCCTGTACAAGGCAAGTGCTTTTATTTGCATATAAGGATATAACAAACATCTTATATGGTTACAGTAACTAATAAGTAAGCATATGTATTTAGGCTCTATGAAGTACTCAAATGATTCATAGTCAAAGCAGGCTCTCCATCAGCCCAAACAGTTCATAGGCTTTTGCTTTCTTCAGCCATTACAAGGAAATTTTAGAAGTAACTGCAAAACATCAATGTCTGTGCACTACCCAAGCCTCTGCTTCTGGTCAAGCACAACATCTGGCTGCATTCCATTATGCTATCAGCCAGTCCTGACTTTGAATATATTTAGTATCAATTTTTAAAGAACACTGAAGCTGTAGCTTCTGCCTTTTAATCAAAAAGAATGACTTTCACTGGAAAAAAGTAAGGAAACAAGAAACAGATTTTCTTTCCTCTCTTCAACAGCAGCATAAAAAACATGGAAAAAATTGGCTATCATTTCAGGTATCATGCAACTCACCTAAGTGAAGCAGCTTTGAGCTATAACACTAAATAAGTTCTAACAGGCCTAGTGAACAATGACAAAATATACTGATAATATGACAGAGCATCTAATTGCTTAGAAGTCTGAAAAAATGCCAGATTATACCTTCGCAGGTATCTCTAGAGGGTAAATCACTAACCTCAAAAAATATTTTTGTTCAATTTAATCACTGACTTTCATACGACATCATATACATTTAGATCCTTTCAGAAAGTAACTGCGCTAATGAATGCTTAAACAACACTATGTAGCAGACACTTCCCGAGATAATTTTTAGCGCAGATTCTTACCTCATCATACATAAACTGTAGTGTTAAAGCAGATTTTCCTACACCACCGCTTCCCACCATGATGACTTTGTGCAAAGCCAATGAATTCTGTCCTTTAGGCTTATTTGCTGCCATCTTTGGATTGCAGAAAATTCACAGGTGTAAAATGAAAAAAATCTAAAAGAAAAATATTTCTTCATTAGTTTCCTTTTCCTTCTCCCACATGCACTGTTTAAAGTGGATTTGTTTTAAATCCCTACATATCTAAGGACTTAATTTCCATTCTACTATCTTCAGTGAAAGCTATCTGCTTTTTCACTGGAAGCCATTCCACAAATTATACCGAGCTCATCTTTTCTGCAGCATGAGCAAAGAAAGCCTTCACCGTTTGGAAAGGGCACAAGTGGGTTCACCGCATCCAAGAGCAATTAAGAGAAAAGATTTACATTTTGGTATGTAGTGTTTTCTTTCAGAGACTCGGTATTTGTCAAGAATTCTTGTTAGTTTACTAAGCAAGAATTGAAAAAGGAAGCCACAGTGAGTCAACACCATACAAGAGAACATGAGATACGACAGCTGCAGGGGAAAGAAAACAGACATTTGAAGGAATTTCCAGCTTAAATAGCAAGTACCAAGACACAGCAGCAGCAAGGATTAGCTAGTGTACTTTTTCAGAGAAAAGCAAGCAAATGGGTCACTTAAAACCTAAAAATACCCAATTTCAGTAAGTCAATCAGGAACTGAAAGGATTATCTAGTTTACGCAGAGTGGAAAGATTTAACTTGCCTTCCTAGGCTAAAAATGCTGTTATTCTGTGTATTTGGAATAGTTATCTCAGTCCCACAACTGCTTGCTCAAACACAAATGTCTGCACCTCACCAATACCAAAGGGCTCTATGACAGTTAATTCACATACAGTCTAATGTGCACATGCACACGTACAAAAAGTAACAATCCCATTAGCTTTTTTTTTTTAAAAAATGATGTTACAGTTTTAGCAGATCTCCAACTACTATCTTCCCACAGCTTTGTTTCATTCTCTACCTATCCCAACAGTCATATTATGGTATTTGTATTATGTGAAGACAGAAAATTTGGTCTGCTTGCACAGTTCTTAAGACATGGGAAAGTCACTGCACAGTGACAGAATGTACCCTCCTCCAGAGATTTAAGGTCAAAACAAGCTCTGATGTCCAAAAAACACAAGGACATCTACATTACAGAGGATGTAAACACAAGAGACATTTATGGCAGCAACTAAGAACCAAGCATAACTTAGATTTTGTTAATTAGAAAGCTCAAAAAGAGCACATTCACATGGCAGCACAGTTTAGTTATATACAGAACAATCAGGTAACAATACAGCGTAGTAACAAGACACCATTACCTCATCACCTTTATCCATCACGATCATTTGACAATCTCACACTGAAATTACATCCTCCTGCATAATGAATCACCTTTGTGTGCAGCTTAATCAGAATGTGAAGCATGACAATTTTATTAAAACTTATATCAAAATCCCTAGTTGAGGACGTGCACTAAAGTTTTGTTAGCAGTGAGGCAGTTAAATGTAAAAGCATGCTGACTGAAGCTTCATTAGAGATTAAGCCAATCCTTCCTGGAATTAAAAAAATAAATAAAAAAGTGTACTGGTTTTGGCTGAAATAGAATTAATTTTCTTCAGAATAGCTCATACAGTGCCACGTTTTGAAGTCGTGATGAAAACAGTGATGGTAACACACAGATGTTTTAGCTATTACTGAGCAGCGCTTACACAGTGTCAAGGCCTTTTCTGCTTCTCACGCTGCCCTGCCAGCAAGTAGGCTGGGGGTGGGCAAGCAGCTGGGAGGGACACGGCTGGGACAGCTGACCAAAGGGATACCCCATGCCTTAGCTTAGCAATAAAAACTGGCAGGGAAGTTTGCCAGGGCTGCCATTGCTCAAGGGACTGACTGGGCATTGGTCGGCTAGTAGCGAGAAATTATTTTATTTTTATTTTATCACTTGTTTTTCTTGGTTTTATTTTTCTTTTTTTTTTTAAACTTATGAAATTGTCATTATCTCAACCCACGAGTTTTCTAACTTTTCCCCTTCCGATTCTCTCCCCCATCCCAGTGGCAGGGGTGGAAGTGAGCAAGCAGCTGTGTGGTGCTTAGCTGCCTACCAAGGTTAACCCACAACCTATGTGAAAAGCTCTCCGGATCACATCAGTACCACTACTCATTCTACTACTAAAGAATTCTGAAAATGCAATCGAAATTAAAGGCGCTTAAATTGTTTTCGTCAGAAAGATTATCTAAGTGAAATTAGCATGAGTAAGCTGCTGTACTAATTGTAGAGATATAGCAGAGAAATATAACTAACATTATGTTACAAGTTCTTTTAAAAAGGAGATGGATGAGAACAAAAACACATTTCCGTTTTGGCCATCATGGCTTAAAAAGAACCATTGCTTTCTTTTTACTCAAGAGGGAGTATGAGAACATCAAAATAGCTCCAAGCCATGTGTACAATTTCAACTTACTACAATGCATTTTGAACTACTCCATATCGGTTTGTCTTTGCACTTTTCTCTTAAAAGGAAAAATGTATCCTGAAAGTCATGCTTACTTGTTTTTAGCATGTATTTCAGACAAGTAATATAAAGAAAATTCCTCTGAATTCCAGTCATCAACTGACAACAGCTCAGTCTGCCAAGTTTAGATTACAATACATACTCTCACAAGCACAGAAACTGAAGCACCTGGATACGGCTAACCTTACTAAGCAACAGAAGAGGCTATTCTTCTGTAAGCACTTCCATACTGGAAGAAGTCCAAATGAATTCAGCAGGACCTCTGACAGATGAGTTTGTGCCAAACCGATACTACAATCTGTGAAAAAATCCAAATACACAATAGTAATGTTTCACTGTACTATTTGTTGTAAATTAATCTACAGTCTTTAAGTAAATTGAGCAATGTGAAAATTCAAATTTTATTAGAAGTTGCAATTCAACAAGTAGTGTCCCAGTGTGACAAAGAGAAGTTGCCACTTTTTGTACTTCATGCAACAGTTGACACATACTTAAAAAGCCAAAACAAAGATGTCCAACTAATAAGATCCTTATAAATAATCAAGTTAGTGAAGATGCCCCTTTTCACTGAAATTTTTTTAACCAGAAAGATTTTATGGCAGCCAATCATTCTCAGAAGCCTTGATAACATCCTTTCAAAGAAGCATAAGAGATTGAGTCAAAGAAAGAAACTGGGAATTAAAAAAGACCTGACCCAACCAGTCAAAGCATTATCCTGAGTCATCAAGTCATCAATAACTGTCAGTGAACAACATTCCAGTAAGACACTGAAGACAGCAAAACTTCACGCTACCACAGACTTCAAATCTTACAGATAAGCTTGTCATAAATACTCTGCCACATTTTGTAGTGGGAGGAGGCTCAGGGAGGTCAGTTTCCTCTCAGGTTCTTCACAATCCAATAAAGATACAATGCTGGCAAAATTCAGGCCTGCTGAACGGCAGACAATGTGAAAAGAGAGAGAAATAAGTTACAAACAAAGCAGGTACAGTCTGAGACTGTGCAAACAACACTCAATCCAGAGAGACTGCTTCAGAGCAAGTATTCTGCCAGAGAGGAGAAAGACCTCGAAAGTGATAAGTTTTAAGCTACTGCCATATACCTCTACCTGCTTCAATCTGCTTTCAAAAGCAAAGAGGAACACAGATTCCAATTTTAACAGTAAAACACCTGAGATGAAGTTTCATGCAAAGTAAGTTTTTCTACTCTTAATTTATGTAGCCTGACTTATTTTCATAAGTAGTATTAATTTGGGTCATATCTAGTTTCTGAATTGTCCTACTTTATAATTATGATAAAACTGACAGAGACTGTGGCAAGAACCCTGTTGTATGAAGCTCAAAAAAGCATACTTTCATATTATGTGTACTGTGATTATTTTTTTTTCAATCTTCACAGTGCAAAATTGTTGGGGGGGAGTGGGGACGGGCAGAAGATAAACACAGGCTTATCCTGCAGTAGACTCCTACGTCACCCTACAGCAGAGGTTCACACAGAGCCAAGCAGGGTGTTGTCAATAGCTGTATTATCCATTTATACAGGTCAGCTTTTTACCACACCCGTTGGTAATCCCCATCGCAGCAATACAGTTGATGACTTATACGAAAGTATATTTTTAAGCAGTTCTTTGTGTAGTCCAAGAAGTTGGAAGGGAAGTGAAAGCTTAACTGGCTCAATAATGTACTGCCATACCTTCACTCAGAAGGGTGGGAGCATTGCCTAACCACCATGCTATGGATCATTCCTCACCTCCGCTGCAGATAAACTCCTAGGAAACTGCCTTTCTCCAACATGCTTGAGCAGATAAGGGCACAAACAAATGAATCCCAGTGGCTGCTCCACCAAAGTAAGCAGTTCTCAAAGCTCCTATAGCTGCTCATTGCCTGCTTGCAGATAACCACCCCCACGATTCTGTGCTCCCTTTAATGGCAAGCTTCCAGTTGGAGCCAGGACCATTTGTAGAGTCAGATTAGGGAGCGATTAGATTAAATCAGAACTGCAGGAGTAGGAATTATAATTCATGTTAGCATCAGCAATGGCATCTTGTCCAACAGTCCAGAACTCTGGTCAGGAGAAAGACGAGTAGGTAGCTAAATAACTTCTAAGACCATCTTACATGATTAAGGTCATGTAGCAACAGGAACTTGTAGCTGGAGTTGTAAAACTGTTGCCTGTCTTGAGCAACTGGCTTCTACCTTACCAACACTAACTTTTCCAGAGTTTCACACCTTACATAGCAGGTCCTCTGTGTAAGAAATACAACGTTATCTCTTGTCTGCCATGGATTTAAACACAACATTCAGCTCCAACCAGCAGAGGAGTGAGCTGAACAGTGTTCCTGTAAGGGGACTTGGACAAGGTAAGCATCATGTTAACTTCTGCATAAAGTCTTAGAGCACAGAGTGGTTATCCAGATCCACAAGAGTAGGTAATGATTAGGTGCCAGCAATAAAAGAGGTTTTCATCTCCAGGGACAGTGTTTTCAGGGAAGATATCTTTGCAAACACATGTTAAGGAGGAAGAAAAAAAAAAGTAGGAATTTTTGATCTTACTACTACATTAGTCTTTATTTTGTCCTCCCATCTACTTCTTCACCCCAATAAATTGAGACCTAGAAATATGCTTATGAGTGAAAAAACCTTATGCTTTCTATCCCCTCACTCATCTTGCTCATTTGATCAAATTCCGAAGACTCCTCTTAAATTGTCCTATTTCTCAGATTAGTTTTTCTTACAGAATAATTTGCTCCAAAACAATTAATTGAAGCATGCTTCCTTACATATCTGTGCCATTTGCCCTCTACATCCCTCCTCAATGCAATAATCCCAACATTCATACACTAAAAGGGAGCAAAAAAGTGGCCAACAGAGTAGCTGTATACCAGCCCAAACGGGGCAACAGACATCCAGCTCAGATTGCTTCCTTTCCTTCACAGGGAGCCCTGGTACAGTGACTTCTCCCTGTTTAACCAGCAGCACACATTCAGGAAACTTACGGGAACAATCATATCCAAGACACCAAAACCTCTGTCAAAACGTACCCCAAACTGGCCCACGGGCCAAAAATTAACAAAGAACAGAGCATATGATCAGACTTATTTTCTTAGAGAATGAGACTTAAAAGCGGTCAAGAAGCTACTCTGTCCATTTTGATCCCTGGAGTCCAGTAAACACAATGTCAATGAGAGCAGACCAGGGAAGGAGAAGCATTATACCGAAGTCACATCATTACAGGCACAAATTCAGCTGGCATCTTCTGCAGTGCTATACATAAAAACTGAATGCAGGCTTTGTGAAAATGCACTTGTCCTTAACAGGAGGACTTTGATTTGCTGCAGGCATTTGTTTGAAGGGGACTACTTAAACATAGCTTTGTGTTTAAAGATAGTTGGTACAGTTAGTATAGTAGATTCTAGTTAATAAGTAGAGATAGCAGTCCCTTTCTTCAATTACAAAACAATTTCTTATATTGTTATTTTTATAGCCTTCATAAAATTATGACATCAAAACTTAATTCCAGTTATTTTGTTTCCTTTCCTTTAAGAGAAGATTACATAAAGATTTGCAAGACTGTCACATTAACCTCATTACCCACTCACTTTTATGATGAGTAACTTTCTTCCCTGAAGACTGTTTTATATAATGAGCATCAATTACAACTGGTAGCTCATACATCACAGCACCTGCTCTTACTCTGTTTTTTAACAGAGTTAGAACTTGATACATTTGAAGGAACAGAAATAATTTAATTGAAATATGTGAGCTACCTGCCCAATATTAAGAACTACAGTTAGTATGCTTTGACCAGAATACTTCCAGAAAGGCAAAATATTTTATCAACCACTTACTGAACAATTAAAGAAAATTTAGTAATGGAAATCATGTTCTTCTACACAAATAACATCATTTTTTTAATTGAAGAAACTAATACCTGCACTACTCTGTACTTTACACTTAGTATAATCTATCAGCTCCAGAAACATTAGCTACAACTTTTTATTTCATTCTGAAGTGAAAATTTATAGTAATTATTTGACAGTAACACCATTTTCTAAAGTGAGTTTGAATATTCTCCAAAGTTTCTTAATTCCCACAAAGTGATTCACAGCTCTGTTGTCTTGCATGACCTACAAATTACAAGTTCAGCTTTCTGAGAAAAAGCACAGGACCAAAAATTTCAAGAAGTATCAACATATTTCATGTCCCCAGGGACCATCAAGCAATATAATCTTATCTGTTATTAAAAGATCACAATTTCATCCAGTTATTTCATTGCTTATTGAGTCCAGTAGTTTCAGTTTGGTCAACAACAACAAACTTATGCTTGAGAATGTATTGCTTGAAAATGATCAGCACAGACTAGCATACTAGATGCAAAATATCTGGAAGATACCTCAGGAATGACTCAGATATTCCTGCAACAAAAATGTTCCTGGAAATGGAGGGAGGCAACTCCAGGCAAGCAGAGCCTAACCCTCCCAACAGCTGCTTCCAATTACAATATTCAAACTAGATCAGCAGAAACACCCCATGACCCAGAAGCAGATAGGATACATGAGGACATGGGATGGGATACATGATGCCAGCCGTTCTAAGAACTGGAGAGTAAGGAAGTTTTTTAGGTTAGATCAGCATTATTGTAATAAGTGTAATTCCACGCCTGGAGTTTGACTGGTGTTTTTATTACAGTTTAAACATGCAACATCTGTCAAGCCCTGCACAAAGTAACATCAGTATTTTATTAAGGTAGAACAAGTGTTTGAAATATTAAATAATCACTATAAATTCTAAGTAGTAGCCTAAAGAAAGAGGAAACTGAACCCAAATATTCAAACCTATCTTAGAAATGACTACTCTCATTACAGAATGAACCAGGCTGCCTGAACATCAACTTCAGAACAAATTAGAAACGCTTTCACAATAAGTCCTTTCCTTTCTCCTCAAAATAATCCTTTGACATAAACCTGTTTAACTGGGAATTAGGATTCATAGCTTCCCATGATTTTAACAAGCAGTTAAGCCACATTCAAGGTTTGGTAAGAACCCTTCTTTGCAAGGCTTTCTAGTGCACACCATAAAAGGGGTTTGTCTCTCCCACACCCACAAAAGTTTACTAAGGTGACTACACATCTACTAAGAAAAGCAAAGGGTAGAAAACAGACGGAAGTTCTATCTCTCAGCAGCAGCAAATCTCCTCAGGCAAAAGACCTACATTTCCCAGCTTCTTGAGACAGGTACTTTGAACAGTAACCATACCCAGGCACTGAAACTGGAAGAGTCAACCAGTGAACTCTTCACCCAAGTAACTGAGGTCCCATCCATCCTATAAATTACATCATGCTGCTATAAAGAACAGTGGCGCCCACATGCCTGCAGCTCTGTGATGTCTCTTGAGACGTCATCACAGGAATTGAGATCCCTCCACAACAAGAAGTCAGTAAACCACCAGCAAACAGTAAACAAGTTCACAGCCTTCCAGCAGTCTCCCCGAGGCTCCACAGGGCCTTAGTGCCAGCTTCTGGGCACAGCCATGAACTACGAAGCAGCTTCTGATGTGAGAAGAGACATGTATTCCATATGTTTTAAGTCATCGTTTCAGCATTTGGTTACCAAAAAGCCTCTTTGGCATCCTGCAAGAAGACTTCTGGGGACACACTTCTGTAAAGAAATTTCTTGAAATCCATATGGAACGGCACAAGAAAACCCTGACAAACTGAGCGGCAGAAATAGTCTGGAACAAAATCAAGGTCTTAAGACTTTAAACCTTGCAATGTACTGCAAAGAAAATGAAGCAGCTACATTATTGTCCACATAGAGTTGACAAAACACACAACGCTTGAGCCCAACCCTGTGTGTCTCCAAGGCTGATATAAACTGAGCCCGCCACAGTCTGACTGATATTCCCATATCCTTCCTTCTAATAGGCACTGGTGTTTGCAACAACTAGGTGGCAAAGCAGTTCAGAAGTTGCTGTAGTCAAAAACTAACCTATACTGGTTTTCAGACAGATTAGCTACCTAAACAAGCTTTGCTGGCACAAAAGACAGACCAGAAAAACACATAGTTGAGCATGGGGAAAGCTGAACTGCAGTACCTCCAGCCTATAAACACTGTGCAAAACCAATGCAAGTGTTGTAAGCTTCCTCAGCCACAATTTAGCACTTGTTGAAGATCCCTCACTTTATATAAGTTATGTGATGGTTATTACGGAACATTTGGAAGAACTCGAGATACTCGCAATGGTTTACCTGAGCTGATCCAGAGATCAGTGGGAAAAGAAGCAAACTCAAGCACATCACCTAGGTCAACACCAGCAGCGAGCTTGTTTTCCTAGTTCAATTGACTAAAGTTACACTGTGAAGTAATTTTGGTAATATACACATTTACATGAGAGTCTAGAATACTGTTTCTGCTTCCTCAAGTTCACTACATGGCCGGTGCCCTGTCTCAGTCTATTTTAATCACGAGGGAACTTAGCTTTCTGAGGTTGACAGTGTTGAAATGTTGCTTTAACACAGAGTGTCAGTCATGTCATCTCTTAGATTAAATTTCTAAACATGGAGGTCTGTAATCTAGAATACTAACAGAAGGCATTCATTTTGTATTGATTTAACATTATATACCATGAGGAGAGAATTAACAGTAACAGCCGTCATGGTAGAAGAATGAACAGTTACATGTCACTAGCCTGTCAAAGCTATCCACGCTAGAGACTTGCATGGATTCAGAGGCAAGACATACAAACAGGTACTATGGTACTACAGCCAATTTTCTAGCATAAGCAGAACTAAGCAGGAATGAAAGGCTGAAACAGAAGAGGGGGACATCTGCAGAAGAGGCTCCCATACCAAATACCCATAACCAAGTCTCCTGACAAAAATCAAGTTACATTCATTGGAAATTCTATGTAAAGCAGCTGCTACTACTGAATTTTATTCAGCATTTGATATACAAGACACTTTTCTCCCCCCTTCATAAAATGTAAGGGGCAAGGCATAGCCTACAAGGATGAATTTTAGTAACCCAGGATCAACAACTTGGGTTCTCAAGTTAGTGCTATTCAACTAAGGACTGAGGGAAGAACTTCAAGGACCATTTTAAGCTAGAGTCACCTAAGACATACTAGCTACAGCCATTTTCACTCTGTGTTTCGAGTGCAGGAAAGCACATTTGGAAGCTAACTTTTGACTGATAAGCCAGGCGTCACTCACACTTGCACAGATCTGCTGCTTCCAGCTATTCTGGAAAGCAACGAAAATGGAGTTCCCTTGAAGGCACTATGCCAGAGCTTGCAGCATGAGCCTCAGCAGTTCAATTTTAAAAAGCAGTTCGAGAGCTCTGCATTCAAAAAGTTGATCACAACATATTTAGTATCATAAAACCAGCTTTTTCTGTCAACCATACTTCAAAAGAAATCTCAACCACATCACTGTGTCCTTTTTGCCCCTGTACACTTACACTTCAACATTCACTAAAGAAATTTAAGTGTAAGCATTTTGACTTGGCTTGATGAAGTAAATTCTTTAAACAAAGTCTGAAGGCGGCTTCCAAAAGACATACTTGAAAAATATAGGTTTGCCAGAACAAGTCCATAAATCAGGTTTTCCTCTAACACAAGTATCTCATTAATTGTTAACAACCCTATACCCTTCCTTTAGTTACAAGTTCAGAATGTCAGATGTGCATTTTCTAGAAAAAGCAAATACCCATATGGTCATTTTTACAGCCAGAAAGGATGACTTAAGATCCACACTCACTAAACCCAAAACTCCACCCAAATAGTTTCACTGCTCTATAGGCAGGAAAGTTAACTTGTGACAGAGAAATCTAGAAACAAAGGGTATCTGCAAAGCAAAAACAAGTACCCACCAGGCTCATAGCAGGCTGCACTCAACCCTTAAGGAATCTATAGGAGTGATGCCATCCCTCCTATATAGAATGCCTACCATTCCAGCTGGTAGAAGCAGCCTTGTTGTATCGCAGACATCTTGCTTCACAGTGAGACAAGTTCTGATGTTGATAGCTCAGGGAGTTTATGCTGCTCAAAACAACTTATTTTGCCTCATTAGCCAGTCATATAGTATTACAGCGAAAACTCACAGGAACACTCAAATTCTTTCAAGGTATTAGCACAGACAGAATGAACACAGAAGCCTTGTTTGAATAACGCTCCTATGAAATTCTTGACATAGAAAAACTTCAAGCTTTCAAATAAAGCGTTTTCAAGGCAGGCACTGCCTTCTTCCATGTGGTCAGTACCTAGTAGAATGAAGTTTCAAGAAAAGCAGAGTAGGAATACCAAAACACACTATCCTTCACATTTTATTAATTGGTCTCTGGCAATGCAGGATGCAGGGAACAAGTGCATCAGCAGGTACAAGCACATTTATACCAAAGGATGCAGCACAAATGGTGCGAACACACAGGACCAAACCCAGGTCATTAGCAAGAGACAAGAAGCAGGTACCACCGAATTCTCTGTCTTCTCTTCACAAACACAGGCAAGCGTTCTGTCTCCCCACAAGCAGACTGCATCAATATACCAGCCAAATGGAACCTAATAAAATAGGAGCATGTTGGATTTTACATTTCAAAAAATTCCTTTTATTCCTCTAAGGAATCATCCGGCTGTGGCAAATAAATTTCATTAGTGAAATCTGACTTGGCAAAGTAAGTTACTTCATACATTTTATGACTTTGCCGTCTGTTTTACCACCCAATTATAAATGCGTAAGTACTCTTTTGTAGTATTATTGCAAGAGCATTACTTTTGTAGGCATATTTTGTTCCAGTAACTTTTCTTCCTGTTTACATTCTATGCAGGGCAAATTGCTCCTCCTAAAATCCTAATCATTTCTCTGTTTTATTCAGAGGAAAAGGATTTCATATGTGTGATTCGCTGAATGAGACTGGTTTGCAAATACACAAAAAGACTTGTAATTAACATTTTGGATAGGTGATTCAAGAACACAAGCGGTCATAGACCTGATGTTGCATTCAGGAAGTTGAAACACTGTTTAGTCTGATCCCTCCCCATTTTTAAATGCTGTTTATTCTAAAATTTAGATCTATGATTTGAAAAATTGGTAGAGTCAATGTAGTAGACCTAAAAGACCCAACTGGGCAATTAATTGTCTTTTAGTTCAATATATGCTTGCCAATCATATGATACATGGTAGAGTTTCATGGCTATTTCACATATGATGGGCATAAAACATGCAGTGGCTAGAAACAGATGGCATTCAGTTCATGAACGTTGTATGAAATTATTAATATTCAGGTAAATTTATCAATTTCCACATTAAGTGCCAATGCAAGGTGGTTTTGATCTTGTCCTGCTTAAAATACTGATTAGACATTTCTTGCAGCACCACAGAAGACATTTCCAAGATAAATGTTCTCAAATTGTAAAGTTGCAACTTTTAAAAATTGCTTTTTGTTCCTATTTGAATTCCTACAGCTCTTATCATGCACATGATAATTCAGAACATTGCAGAACTGTTAAATGACTTACTAGAATGTAAGCGTGTAAGCTCTAAGTTTTAACAGAACAAGCTATCTAAAAAATGTTCTTTATACAGCAATGTATGTGAAAATCATGGATCAATTTCTGAACACAGAAGCAAGCATAACGTTCATTTTAGACTATCTGGGTAACCAAGTGAAGCAGCTATCTAAAACTTCTGATAAACAACCTAAAAATTAGTTTTGTAACTACACTCCAAAGGCAAGGAGTCTTGGAAAAGACACTGTTAAGGAGGGTATACTATTGCACATCACTCGACGGGTCTCAAGTGTATCTCTCCTCTTACAGCCAGACATGCAACGCAAAAGCTAAAGGCATTCCAGCGGTGGTCACAGACCAAATCTGGTTTATTTTAAAGGTCAGTCTCCCCAGGGAAGAACTACTATAGAAGTCTGTCTACTGTGAAATCTGATATCTTTATCAACATTTAATTGATTTAATTCTACACATGTTGCAACACTAAACAATACCAACTGTGAGCTGGACTCCTTTCTGTACACATGAACTTTTAAATTCCAGTGAGAAGTACATGACCTAATACCTTTTCAATGTTGCATGGTGTAATATAGGATTTCCTCTGGCCTACAAAACCTTCACTACTGCTGACCTACGAAAACATTTTATTTCCAGCTGGTCACTTGCATATTTTCAATTCAGCTGCAGTACTTCTAATAGCATCAGTTCTCCACAGAGTCAGAAGCTAATTTTACAGTTTTTTCCTTGAGGGGTTTATTTCTTTTACCTTAATACACACACGGTCTGAGTCCTGCATAAAGTCTGGAGAAGTTAGTGTTGTTAAAACCCATTCCTGTTGTTCACAGATAAGATCTTAGTCTGTTGAGGAACAGAAATTATGTTTCTGAAAATCTCTCCTTCAAACTACCAACAGTCCAAGAATAACTATGCTATTCTGGCTGGGTTAATTATGACCATTTCAGTATTTTTTTCATATTGTATTTCACTGTTCACATTTTTTAAAAAAATATCCTAGTATTTGGCTACAAGACTGTTTCTGCTTCAGTTTCTCCTCCCAGATTTATTTTTTCCCCATATCTGTAAAAAATTCTTACCTCCTAAAATTGTAGTAAAACCTATTAGAAAGGTTACAATACAAAACTTTGCTCCTCAAGCAATGGATGGTTTTCTTGATGTTTTCCAAACTACACTTAAGATCACTAGAACTAATTTGCTTTTGCAATGCTCTTCAAAATACTCCAGCCTGAAGAAACTCACTTAAACACTGCATGTTATACACATGGTCTCAGTTCTAACTCATACATCTTGCAGAGAAGAATGCTTTTGTTAGATTATTTCATTCCTCTATCTGTTCCGACTGCAAGAGCTTATAAAGCTCAACCTTCGCAAGACAGAAAATACAACAGATATAGGTTAACCTTCATTTAATTTTAAGAAAAACAGATGCTCTTCTGCTGGAAAAGCACGTGCCAAACCAAGTTACCTAAAAAGATCAACTTTCCTAACAAGATCCAATGCAAAATTTTAAAAAGACAGGACAGTAAAGAAGTTTCTCAAAATAAAAATCAGGACCTTCTAAGGTTTCTGAATGATTCCAAAACCAGACATTTCGTATCTCACTCTTTGGTTCTTAGGCAAAGAGGAGTTGAGAAATTCTAGCATTTTGATGAGCAGCTGCACTATAAAATCTTTCTTTTAAGTGTAATTGTAACTGTAAGCCCATCAGTAAAACTAATAACTACATGCCCGAAGATAGGGATTGACAGGGAGCCAGTTGCATGGGAGTACGCATAGGGGCTTTCCTAAAACATTTTGTGGACCAGCTACTGGCCTCTTGAAGAACACCACCAATCTACAAATTATAATCTCCCTAGCTCTGAACACAGGAAATATCAGTTGGCAATGCCTGCAGTGGGATTCCTTAACAAAGCACAGAAAGATTAAAGATGTGCAATATATATTGGT
Source organism: Pelecanoides urinatrix (assembly GCA_013400755.1). Classification (NCBI taxonomy): domain Eukaryota; kingdom Metazoa; phylum Chordata; class Aves; order Procellariiformes; family Procellariidae; genus Pelecanoides; species Pelecanoides urinatrix. The sequence goes on along the minus strand of VZTQ01000004.1, from coordinate 110,968 downwards.
TAAAAGTGAGTATTTTCCCCTCACAGCAGTAGCAGAAGGGTAAAAAGTTGAGATCATGACTTAAGATCCAAGTTGTTACCAAAACGAGATTTAAGAAAGAGGACCGAGACATAGATTGGATTAAGATTTAGAATTTAACTCCTCTAAATCCACAAGGCAGCAACAGCTCCTGCTCAACTGTTGTTACACAAGCGCACCTGAGACGAGTTCTTCCCGGAAAGAACACTGCACTTGGAAAACCACTTGGTTAACTTCACCCTTTTTAATATTTCTGAAACAAATGCACCTGTATTTTTAATTAGTCTAAAAACAGCCCTTTATGTTACACTATACACTAAAACAAAATGACTACTGATACAAACCAAATTAGTAATTCAGACTAGCAGCTTTCTTACTGTTCTTTATCATAGTCTTAATTTTCCATTATTGTTCTTATCACAGTCTTCATTAAACAGGGAAAAACAATCAAGTACTAGCATTTTATGCATCTCAAGTTACAGTGGGTATCTTCCCACTGGGGTACTCCAACATGTTGCAGACCATGCTGAATTTCATGATGAAAGTTACATGTAGCCATCCTTCCTTCCCTGCAACACTAACCATTTAATAACATTTTAGACTGTGAACTTGCTTAACAGAAAGCAGTTTCTGATATTTAGCCTAGTGCATCTGCTCTTTAAATTCTGAATGACAATAGTGGACTTTATAGTGAAGGACTCCAGAGTGTAATGTTTTCTTTCTAGGTTAAATTTTCCTGTTTTATTATATACCTTACTTCCAGTGCATATGAATGAACTGGAATCTCAAAACCATCATGCCTGATCAGCAGCAGACAAAAAAATACACAACCTAGAGCATGAAGGAAAGATGCTTTAACAAATCATACTTACACAGACCAGTGTACGTCACTGACTTCACAAAGTGAACTGTATCAATGTAGAACAAATTTCATATTCATTTTCAAATCAGTGACAACTTCAAAAATGGAAACTTACAAAAAGGCAGAGAATTCAAGTTGCAGTAAAGTGTACGGAGCCATCAGTCGTGACCGTACTGGACCACTGCAATGAACTCTTAATTTGGATATTGTTAAATACAAATTTTGAACTTACAGAAGCCAGTTGTTAAGAGTATGCGATTTAAAGTGTTATTGCTTAAAATACAAGCGTTCTGAGGATTGGAATTAAGCTTTATTTGCATGTTATACTACAAAGGTAGAATTAATTTAGGTGGTTGTGTAAAAACTTTATAATTTAGTGGTGTCATACCAAAATAGCTCTTCCACACCATAACCACTTTAATTCAGTATCTGATTTTGCTTACTTTGATCTCCATGAGTAACAGTGACAGATGATTAAGGATGAGCTTCTACCAGCCTTGCTCTGAGTAGGGCCTTTGGGTGCGTCTACTCAAACACCTTCCATGGTGTGACCTCGCCAGTCAAGGGCGGTTTTTGTGACTGACACAGCATGCCTGCAGAAGTCTGTCACATTAACGTTGTTTTTCTGTCTGTATAGTTTCTTTTATTTTGAGGTCTGAAATAAATCCCACTAGGCAAAGTGCTGCTGGAATTAACTACTTCCAAACTAAAAGCCCTTTCAGGAAACAGCACAGCTCTACCAACAGGACTACAACGGTACAGCCTTGAAATGACAGATTAGCTTTACTCTGCACTGTCCGATGGGCTTGAATGGGAGGACTAGCAAAGAGAAGGACTATACCACACATAGCTGGCTTTTAATGTTCTTCACAGAAATTTCATGTCTGGAAGACTTCCATGTTTTCTGCACTGTTCAACGTTGATGGAAACACTTCTCTGTGGATGTTGCACATAAGCATTCTCAGACTGCTGGAGACAAGGATCAGAGTTAAAGATCAAGTCTAAGCACAGAAGGGTATTAAGTTAGCATTTCAGAGAGTAAAATAAAACAGGTACCAAGGCCTGAATGCATGGCTGATCCCTGCTACCTACTAAACACAGGTGCCAAGCTCCTTTGCAAAATCACATTTTCCTTGATTTGCAGAAATACTTGTTTGGTCATACAATGTATTTACGTGCCATTTTTTAATGAAACCTTGTGGGCCACTGGACCAGCCATTCACACACTCTTGCATCAAACGATGTAGTAAGCTTACCGTTATAGACAGAAATGAACTGTACTGGTAGGAATTCAATGTATGTTGTAATTGCTTGAACTAAGGAGCCAATATCACAAAATAAGCATCATCAATTCCACTACAGTAACGATTGCAGAGTTACTACGCAACCAACTCTCTTTATATCTCTTGTTTGTGCTACCTTCTTTGCATTCTTGGCTCCTCTCCATATTAGCATTATAAACTGATTACAGCATAGCTTATTTTAAATTCTCTATGGTAACTGTCTTTTTCATTACATCTCCTATCTTTATGCCTAACCTCTCCTATACACTTCTTTCCTCATTCTTCCCCTCTATGCACAGCCTGGACTCTTCAGTGTTACCAATTTATTGCCCCAAAGGTGCTGAGAATTTTGATAAACACAAAACTAATCCTAAACAAAACACTAGTAGTAAAGACTAAGCCACCCTCTAGGCAAAGGCAACCAATTCTCTCATCGTGTCATTCTAAGGCAGTGTTACTTAGCCTACACTACATTTCTTTCCAACTTGCTCCCACCCCTAAATCCAGTACTGTTTTTTCTGTACGAATTTCAGAATTTTTTTGCTGCTGTGTAGAGCTCCTAAGACTCAGAGTATAAGCCTAACCTGATGGTTGTGGGTTGCACATCTACCAAAGAGGTTCAACAAGCAGCTGTGCCCACCAACAAATCCCTAGTTGGTAGGTGCTCACTCTGACTCACAATAGTTAAAACACGACGAGAAGCAAAACAGCATTTAATAATTCCCTGGTCTGTCTGCAAGGCACATTTGCTATAGTTAAAGTGAGTCTAAGTTTTTTATATCCACAAGGACTATAAATAATTTCAGATTCTGCAGACAGTAAGGCTTACCAATAACGTTTTAGAACTACCCTGAGAGCTGATTTTAAGTACTGCAACAAACTAATAACATAACCATTTCTTCCCTACTTAGTAATCTATAAAACGTTAAACATTTTGCAGAACATTCAGTGGATGTACAGTAATTATACCAACTGTTCTATTTTCTTGGTTCCTCACATCAATTCTTCATAAGATAGGAAGGAGATGTAGAATAGTTGTCCCATAAGTGCACGTGTGATGTGGGCAGGCTATAATATGTTCACAAGAATGCTGTCACTAGCCTACCAAACTACCCTCACTTAAAAAAGATTTCAATTTAGATGCAAAGTAATTTCAATTAGCTTGGAGCCATTAGCAGTTTACTGGAAGCTGGCTGTAAGCACTCCCGAGGGGGTGGGGAGTTCCCTGCCCAGAACACATGTGATCACCGCCTTATTCCCAGGACCCCTATAACCTGTAACTTTTGCTAGGGTGGCAAAACAAACAAATCTAATCACAAAGTTAAAAGATTTTTCTCATGTAATTATTTCTTCTTCAATTATTAAACTGCAGGGAAAATAACACTGTTGTCAATTAGCCAAAATGCAGTTGCCTAAACAACTTTTTACGTTATTCTTTGATACCTGAGACTGCCATACATCAGTTTGTAAGACAGCAACATCCTTTGCCTCAGCAATTATTTTCTTCCAAGTCAGATGCAGTTGAAATTTAACAGGAGTAAAAGCTCATCTTGGACAGAACACCCCTGTTTCAGGGTAATCCCTTAGAAAAAGTATATGCAGGGATGTCAGCGCATGACTTAACTGAGGTTAAGAACAGAACTGATCTTATTGAAGTCAGTCTGAATACAGAAGACACATGGACCACTGGAAGGTCTTGCAACAACAGTTATTTAACAGCCTTGAGTTCCTCCTTAGTTGCTTTTAGCCAGCACTGCCTTATCCTACAGCCACATTTCTCCCTGTCCCCCTCTCCCACTTCCCCTCTCCCCCCGCAAATATTCCTATGGATTATTTATGTAAAGAGTACATGCCCACAGGTGACACAGTGCAACAAATGCACAGCTAGGAGACATTCTAGCTTTCTCTCTCATGGCTAAAGATCCTCTCCTTAAGGTCTAAAAAAAACAAAAAGACAGCATTATTTCAACATTGCCAACATGCATGAAACTCAAAACATTCACCTGAAAGTGGTCATATTTTTTCCCTTCCTCAAATTCAGAAGAACATGACAAAGCGAAGACTGAGGTCAAGGAATTTTCAATAGTAAAGGAGTACATTCACTATTAGGCATCACAGCTTATTTAACCCCACAGTTGACCTCTCATGCAGTGGACTGAAGGCTTTTTTTGATCTTTTTGTGCAACAGTACATCACATTCTCCCGTTTTTGCAGAAAAGAAAAAAAGCGTAAACATCACTAGCCCTGGCAATGCCTACAATTTCTACCATTTGGAGGCTTCCACAAAAAATGTTTGACAAGCTGTCTCACAAGCATAGACTGAAGGGTTTAAAACTATATCAGAGATTTACATATCACACAGTTGTTCCTCATTCTATTAAGAATGCTCACAATTTCCCAGGATTTAAATGTTGATGTACATGCTATTAGAAGAATAAGTCAGCTGAAAAGAAAAGGATTTTCTTTTAACCCAGTTATAATCATTATTAACTAGCCTGATAACTAATAGAATCCCAATATCTTCTCCCGGTCCATGCAGCCCCTCTGCCAGGAGCTCCTTCCAGTTTAACTTTCATTAGAAAAGACAAAGAACGACTGATAGCTTTTGGTGCAGACCTCTCCATGACCTGTCTCCAGACACTGAAATGCCAGCAGAGGTATCTATCACTTCCACCCGTGGAAGTGTAATGGTTTGCACTGCAGAATGCAAAGTCTCTTTCCAATGAGAATTGGAAATGCAAGCTTGAAACAAAACTTCAGGGTCATTCTGAGTCTGAAAATAAACATTTTGGCAGTCTTTCTGCCAGGACAGTTCAGTGATGCTACAAAGCAGACACACAGTTCACACATAAAAATCTCTCTCCAGGTGACTCTTGGGATACGTATGGCCCACTTAACATCTTCATTTTTAAAGAGACTCAATTAAGGGGAAGGAGATGAAGCTATTAGCTTCCATTTAAAAGAAACCCAAAAGTAAACACCAAATTATTTACCTAACCAAATACATGAGCATTGAAAGGCTCTTTTATTTAGGCAACTTAATAGGCATACTTTGTACTTCTTCCTTTTGTTGCAGGCAAGCACAAGCTATAGTTACCAGCAACGCCTTTTAACGTGTACCACTACAGAAAAGAACAGCACACGAAAGCGAGCAGCAATTAAACGTTACAGAAACGCTGCTCTTACTCATCCCCCAACAGCAGCGCACAGGCACGGAGGCTCCGGCACCCGGCCGCTGACACGCTGCCACGGCAGGAGCCGCCGCCGCGGCAGCCGCTCCGTCCAGCCCGGCCCGGGCAGGCTCGGCCGGGGGGTGAGAGCCCCGGCTCCTTCCCCCGCCGGCCCCAGGCGCGGCCCCTTTGTTCGGGGTGAAGGCGCTGCCGCGCTCCGCCCTCCGCAGGTGCGGGCGTTGGCCGCGGTCACCCCGCGCCCTGAGGACGCGGCCGCGGCGGGGACGCCGCACCTGCCTCACGCCGCCGCCGCTCCCGCGGCAACAGGAGGCGGCCGGACACCGCCGCACCCCCTCCCCGGGGGCTCCACTGCCCCGACACCCCCTCCCCGCTCCCCTCAGCACCCGGGCGGGCAGCCGCAGGCCTGGGGCGGGAGGCCCCCAAGCTGGACGCCCGTAACCTTCAGGGAGCAGCCGGGTGCCAGCCGCCGGGCCCCCGCGGGAGGCTCCGGGCTCCGCCCGCGGACGCGCCCGCCTCTCCCCACACCTCCGGGTGGGGCCGCCCGCCACAAACCACCGGCCAGGGGCGGTGGGGCGGCAGCGGCGCCCCGACGCCGACCCCCGGGCGGGGGACAGCGGCGGGTGCCCCGGGGGCGCCGGGCCACAGGGAGGTGCCGGGCCACAGGGAGCCCCCGCCCGCTCCCCCCCGCACCGGAGCGCTCCCCCGGCGGCGGGCGGGGAGGGGTCCCTGCGCTCTCCCCCTCCCCAGCCCCGGTGGCGAGGGGCTAGGCGGCTCCTCCCGCCCCGCCCCGCGCTGCCCCCGACTCACCTGCGGCGGCGGGGCCAGCTCCGCTGCCCGCCGGAGGAGCGAGTGGGGAGGGCGGGGCGGGCGAGGGGAGCCNGGCGGCGGCGGCGGCGGCGGGTGTAGGGCCGGGGGCGGGACGCCGCCTTGCCCCCGCGGAGCCAACCTCCGAGAGCAGCTGGAGGCCTGTTGCTGGCAGCAGCCGCTCTGCCAGGCGGGGGACGGGCCCCCTGTCTAGGTCAGCCCGGTCTGGGGGCTCTGTCCCACTCATCCCAGTGGCACGTTAACTCGGAAGCCTAATGGTGGCAGAGCGCTTGCTTCTCCCCCTTTGTTTCAGCCGAATCTTTTAAGCGAGTCAGTGAGACAAACATCGTAGCTTCATGTCCGCTCCTCCTTCCGCCCCAGCTAATCCCCGATCTGGTGAATAGATGAGGCATGTTCTGCCATGGTAAGGAGATAAGTTCCTGACATCTGTCGCTAGATTTATGAACACAATTATTTTTAGTGGTGAAAGCAGAACATGAGCTTTCCTCAAGGGACAAGTTGAAACTGAGGAAACGTTTAATATACTGAGTTTAACAAGAAGGGAACATGAAGCACTGAGATTGTTAGAGGGTTTTTTTTTCAGTCATGGACCACTCCATGCATGAAGGGTTTTATAGATGCCAAACAAACCCAGGCAATATGAGAGGAGAGTTTCCATGTTAATAACAATAATTCAAATAATAGTAACGATGCCTTAATAACTCTATCTTTCACTGTTAAATCATTCACTTAAATGGGAGCTTTGTGTAAACACAGCACGATTTAAACTCATAATGTAAGTGATGTAATGGAACCTAAGCATAATATAGCAATTGACTGTTCAGTATGTCTTTGTTTTATCAGGCTGTAACCATACAGGGACGACACAAATTGGTTAGACCTCTCCCCTCCTCCTCACAATTACTTGGCTGAGGTAGTTTCTAAGTTTGGAAATTCCAGTTTTTATCACCTCAGCTGGAAATCTTGGACCTCAATGTTTGCATCATGCAGCCATTGCACACTATTTGCAAAGCAGGTGCACTTTAAAATCTTCTTTGTTGTTCTCTGTGCTCAGTTTTCTGCAATTTTTGACATCTTGGACATTTAGCCAGTGTTCAGTCCATCTCCCTCTAGGATTTAGTTTTGTTGGCCTCACATTTCGGTATGAGCTAATTTTTACATATTCCATAGAGTTTGAGAAACTGATAGCAATGAAGAAGCAATCCAGATGCAGTTCGTTCTGATTAAAATACCAAAATATGTTCATTTACACGAAGAAATGTTGGATTTTGTTAAATGGAGGGAGAAAAAAAGGACAGGGGGAAGGAAAGCTGGTAACACTGAGTTAACAGAACAGCCAAAATAAGGCACAAAACATTTTGGATATTTCATGATGGAAAAATTTGCATGCTAGCTATGATTAGCCTTTTCATGAGACCGTGAAAATGCTGGAAGAGTCTTAGCATGACCCTGTACACATACTGATTCAGGGGTCTTCAACAAATCCTGGCCCAACTTCTACAGCCCTTTGAGTATCTAATTACTATATTACTTCTTAATAGGTATTCCAGAACCCTTCTGTTGGAAGAGTGGCTGAGTCATAGTTAAGGTATCATTAATACTGTGGTTTGCAGCCATTCAATACTTCCTAGTGCGCAGAGAAGCCAAGAACGATTATTCCCTGTCTTCAACACCTGCACTCAATCATACCCTGAAATCACACAGTTTTAAAAACCATTAGTTGCAGAAAAGGTGTGACTGGTGGTTGACAAAATGCACATGCAGTCACTCCTATTCTCCCTCTCTTGTTCCCTTCATCTTTTCTTGACCAGTAATCGTACCCCTTCCCTTCTCAGCCTGTGGAAGGGAAGCTCCATTGCTGAAATCAACCAAGTCTTTGTATTGATTTTAATAGTAGTTTGGATTATGCCTAACAAGTATCAAAGACATTATTTTGGTCATCAGTGTTTAAGGTTTAGATCAGGAGCGCACCTCTGAAACTAAGCTCTTGATTGTCCTGATCTACACCTTTGATGTGCATTATAGAGTGGTCTTGGAACAGGCAAACCGGATTTGTGTAGGATGGGACACTGAGATGCGCCACAGGAGTGCACCTCAGGCACTTCCACTGCTAATGGGCGTCTGTCTGTGGGGCTGGACTAGAGCTAGTCCAAAATGACCTCCCCCCTGTATTACATTATATGTATTATATAACAGTTATATACCAACTGTTTCAGTCTATGGAAATGCCACTTTTGCACCATGCTGCTTGTTAATGCACATGGTCTTTGTCCTTTTGATCTCCCTGTAGAGCTATCTTGTTTAAAGACGAAAAATGTCATTTTATTTTGAATTTTTGTCCCGTGGCCCAAGCTGCATATCAAAATGCCATAAAATACAGTTTATAGTATACCCCTCATCCTCTGTTTGTGAACTGTCCCCTGGCACCTTGCCTAAACCAAGTGGAAAAAATGAGCTCTTTAAACCAAAACTATCAGAAATATTTCCATGAAAATGCATTACATCATTCCATTAATAATTCCTATTCAATTGCTAGCAAGTGACCGTAGTGAGAGCATCTCTGTAGCACCTGTGACATTCTAGGGCGTGACTCTGGCTCCGCTGTGTAAGAGAGCAACTGGTCAGAGGAGTAGGTATTGCAACTATTCCACTCCACTGACGGCATAGGAACTTAGGGTTGGGCAGCCCAAGGTAGCAGCAAGTTCGAATTGCTCACTGCTCGCTGGTGCTTAAATGCTACCGTGGGCACCTAAAACCACATAGACAGTGTAGTAGAGATTTGCAATGTGGCCCCAGGGATGTACGTAGTGATTGTCCTTTGTTATGTATTAGCATATGTGCCAGTACAGCTCTGCCTGTAAAATACTTGCAGAGAAAAATTACAAACTGTAAGTAAGCAGAGATATAATTAGTCATGTGCTAGTAGTATTTGCATTATGTACCATAATACAACTAAGAAGTCAACTGATACTGACAAGGATTTCACATTTTAAAAAGCTAAAGATACAACGGACATGTCAGACAAAACATGTCCAAATCATTGGGAAAAACATTGATGTGCAACTTACTTTCCCAGGGAACAAAAAACACTTTTTCCCTTTACTTTAGCACACATTTTATAGCACACAATATATATCTAAAGTATGCATAATTTAAGACTGTAACTTTATATTGGATTTCTGTTAACGTGAATGAATGAACCACGTTCTTTGGAAAACCACCTTATCACGCATAAAACATCTATTCCTCCTTCAAGATCTCAATAAATCTTCCAGGGTGAGAGAAACTTCATTTTTCTAAGGGACAAAATAGAAAGGGAACAAAACCACTTGCTGGTTTTTGAGGATGCCCTCCTATTTCAGCCCAGAATTGATTAGCCTGGCATCTGCTGGGTCTGTGGGTGTGTGGCCCTCTGTGTTGTGAAGTACTGCTGAACTGAAATCAATACAGGGAGGTAGGATTTCCTGGTATTACGGGTAATTTCTTCTCTTTTATGCTGGTGGCACAACTGTATTAGAATTTATTAGACAAGGTTTTATTACCAATGCATAAGGATGCATGAAATGTATTTGTGATTTAATGGAGTTTCTAAGTAGCAGGACTGAAGGAAAGAAACCACTCAGCTCAAATCCACCATGTATTCTGGGGAGAATCACCCCCCCAACAAAAGGAAAGAGCTAGAAGCTTTCACCTGCCTCCAATTTGTACCAGTTGTGAGAAATCATAAGTAACAGTGAGTGAAGAATATAGTAAACTCTTGCTTGGCTAATTATCAACATACTCATACTTCCCAATTTTGTAACGCTGTGTGCTTTTGTGTGTTTGTGTAAGGGATAGTCAGGTTTTAGGGACATACTGCGCTTGAGCTATATAACTGGCATGCCCAAGTGCAGACTTGGTACGTAGCTCCCACTTTATGAAACAGAGATGGCTGCCTTGAGAGGGTGGTGCAGGCATTAGGGGCTTGAATCTCCCTCTGAGTGTGCCTGTTTCTCTTCAAAAACTAGCAGGAGAATCTGATGTGACAAAGCTTATTTTGGTGCCTGCTGTTAGGCAGTACAACTCCAGGTCTCAGGGGACACCCTACTGAATTAGGATTCGGGTAATCTTAATTCTACTGTGTACTGGTTTTGGCTGGGGTAGGGTTAATTTTCTTCATAGTAGCTGGTATGGGGCTATGTTTTGAATTTGTGCTGAAAACAGTGTTGATAACACAGGGATGTTTTCGTTACTGCTGAGCAGAGCTTACACAGAGCCAAGGCCTTTGCTGCTCCTCACCCCACCCCACCAGCGAGTGGGCTGGGGGGGCACAAGGAGCTGGGAGGGGACACGGCTGGGACACTGACCCCAACTGGCCAAAGGGATATCCCACACAGTATGACGTCACGCTCAGCATATAAAGCTGGGGAAAAAGAAGGAAGGGGGGACGTTTGGAGTGATGGCGTTTGTCTTCCCAAGTAATTGTTAGGCATGATGGAGCCCTGCTTTCCTGGGGATGGCTGAACACCTGCCTGCTGATGGGAAGTAGTGAATGAATTCCTTATTCCTTATTTTCCTTGTGTGCGTGGCTTTTGCTTTATCTATTAAACTGTCTTTATCTCAATCCACGCGTTTTCTCCTTTTACCCTTCTGATTCTCTCCCCCATCCCAGCAGGGGGAGTGGACAAGTGGCTGTGTGGTGCTTAGTTGCCATCCGGGGTTAAACCATGACATACTCTCAGTGTCACTAATCTGCTTTGATCTTGGCCAGTCCGCTTTTCCCATCCCAGCTTTCACCTGCCTTTTATATTTAGAGGTTAAGCTCTACAAGGTAGGAATAGTCTTTCTTTCTCTATGCTTCTGCAGCACATACAACCCAGGGAATATTTTTGTGATGTGCACAGGTAAACATCAGCTATTCTCAAAATGAAGCAATTCAGTCCAGTTTTTGAACACTACAAATAAACACACACACACAAAGGTTGTGTGGGCAGTTGCTGCTACTACTTTTGCTCAATGCAAGGACATCTTAATCTGTCAGCTGACAGAGGAGCTTCCCATCATCTGTGACTGCCTCCAAACCTGTCACACGTGTCCCCCTAGACTTGCAAACAGATACATACTCCCTAAAAAGAAGATATTGGGATTACTGTAATAAACTGTTGGGTAATGAGATACTTGCATTTGCTTAGCTTTATTAGCTGTCCAAATGACATTATTCTCAGTACTCCACCTGAGCTAGTCATGGTGCTTAGCACTCACAGCTTTCTTACTATTTTGAAAAGATAATCCATCTCCAAATACTTTGTGCCTATAAAGAAAATGTAGTGAAGTGACTTTAATAACAAGCCAAGAGTAATGATGAGTTTGCGGTCATTTCTCTTATTATTCAACAGAGCTAGGAGAAATTCCAGCATTCTAGTAGGTGACTAGGAATCTGGAAATCCGAGATTTAAGGGTTACAGCACAGTTGGTTTATGAGATATTAGAATAGACAAAAACATTATTAAGGAATTACCAAATGTCTAAAAATATGCAGGGACTAAAATGTATAATACAATGTTTATTGCATGTATTTTTAAAAGTCTTCATAGTTTAATTAGTTTTGGTTTTAAAACATAAGATATGAAAAGCAGTATCAAATTGCTTAACCAATATAGAATGATGTAAAATAGGTAGCTTATATGGAGTACCTGTCTACATGGCACTGGTGTAACATCTTTAACTAGTGTTTGTTGGGATTCCGCTCCTTTATGGTATTGTCTTTCCTGAAAAATATGTCCTTCCCACATACTATTTTACTGAAATCAGTATTTGCCACTGAGTGCAGTTTCTTTTTCAGTGTGCATGTTATATAACCCATATCGTGATATATATTCAATCAGAACGCTTAAGCCTAACAATCATCTCCAAACCAATATTAGTTTAAAATAGCTCAAAGTAGACCTAAAGTCATTTCACTTTTCTGTCATGAAAATAACACAAAAAATATTGTACATTTTTTTTCTAATCTTAGAGTTGTCCATGTAAGTATTTCTCTCATCTTTTCCTTTTTATATCTTTTCTGCTTTCCATATCCTTCCTTTTCTATTGTTCCTGTTTTTCATATTTTATATGGTTTCATACTTACTTCATATTTACTTACAACTGATATTGGTTAAGCAATTTGATAATGCTTTTCATATCTTATGTTTTAAAACCAAAACTAATTAAACTATGAAGACTTATTAAAAATACATGCAATAAACATTGTATTATACATTTTAGTCCCTGCATATTTTTAGACATTTGGTAATTCCTTAATAATGTTTTTGTCTATTCTAATATCTCATAAAGTCTTTACAGCCTTTCCTCTTGTGTTTCTCTAGTAACTTTCCCCATCTCTTTCCTTCTTTCTTTGAAGGTTTCCTTCACTTCTGATGGGAATACACTATAGTGGAGTTGGGTAAACTGCAGTTTGGTTTCTAGCCCTGCAGCTGTGGCCAGCTTCAGGAATCGCTTCCTCTCCCCATCCCTCTGTTTCCCAATCTGGAAAAACAAGATAATTGAGCTGGCCTCCTGTGTGGTTAGCTTTGAGACATACTGGTGGAAAGCTCCTTTAAGCACAATCGTTCTTTCTCTATTTCACCTCTTCTTTACCTCAGTTACCCCCTCAATGCTCATTATGATTTTCAGCTCCTCAGCTAACTCTTAGCTCCCATTCTTCTCCCCGCCCCCCCCCCCTTCTAACAGTAACATTTTCAATGTGGACCTTCAACGTATCACAGTTATTACTTACAATATGGCCAGATTATGTGGCCACTGCATTCACTTTGTCTCTATCTTGAAGGAGAGCTGTTGCAGCTCTTAAGTGATGGGTTCCATTGATTTCAGCTGACTGATGTCTGTAACTAAAATGAATGATGGTGCAACACCTGATTTTAGTTATCAAAATGATCAGAAGAGTCTTAGAAAGGTGAGAGATATGGGATAAGCAACAAATGTTCAGTTATGAACACCAGTTACGGTGTCCTGTGAAAACTTGTAAAGGGAAAATGTGCACATGTGAAGTCAGCCCTCCCTCGTTCATTCATGAAGTTATTTAAATCACGGTTGCTTGTCCCTAGTGCCTTTGGAAAAAGACTCAGACAATAAGTACTTGGAGATTATAATGCTAACGTCAAGCAGAAATCAAATGTTAGCCATATTTTGACTATGTTCTGAGGAAAAGATATGCCCTGTCAGTCTCAATGCATTTCTACATCCATGACCATTTGCTACGAACCTATTTTTTTGATGTCTGTCTATGCAGCCTTTGGCATTGGAGGATCTTAATCATTTTCAGTGAAGGAGTAGGAAACAGTCAAAGCCTGCCAGTGTTAAGTGCCTCAGACTACAATGCCAGAAGTGCTATTCAGTAAGTTGTGAAGTAAGGCTGGTTCAGTCTATATGGCTGTAGTGAAATAAAATGCAGACACCAACATTCTGATGTTACTCTCAGGGACAAAATATTTACACTCCATAACTGTGGAGATGATGTAGAGAGTGAAGGAAAAATGACAAAACTTATTGTAGTATTTATGGGTTGTAAAGCCATAAACTAGACCGTATCAGACTAGGCTATGGTTCAAAAAAGCTAAGCAGCACTGGGCTTAGCCTACCTTAGATGGAAGAGCAGCTAGGATAGATAAAGGAATTGTTTGAATGCTCGCCATTTCTGATAAACATTGATTCACGTTCCAGTTAATTGCCCATTTTATAGCTGTATCACTCTAAAATCCCATGGCACTTTGTGAAAGAACCAATATTACCTCTGATCTCCTGACCAGGTATCAATCCAGATAATCACAGCGACACCTCTTACACATCCTGCAGTTCTAACTGGAACCACTGGTTTTCACTGACTGCCCCAGGCCCCAATTCTGTTTTTAGACTTACTGAGGGCTGTTACATAGCTGCTGTTTTCTCTGATCAACAGTTCAGCTGAGGGTTTCTGGAAAGATGCAATTCCAAGAAAGTGGTGGAAGCAGGCCAGTGAAGATATTGCTGGTGATTTATTTTGATTTTTATTCTTTAGATGAAAAAAAATCAAGACTGGATGTAAGATTAATAGAAAAACAGCAACCCCCAGCCCCTCAAAAGAAACCAGAAACAAAAAAATACACCAATGTTGCACTGAATATGGAATTCCTGGAATCTCTTCCAAACTGCTCTCATTAAAATGTATCAACAGTATGCAAAGTTTTCCCTTGTTCTGTATTGTCTAGAGTATCTTCACTGCAACAAATAATTTACTTGAATTCATGCAAGAATATGAATCGAAAATACGTTTATCCTTTCTCAGAAAAACAAAGTACCATTCAATGAAATGGAAAAATCATCAGAAATGGTGTATGAAATTATGAAATTGAATGAAATTAATTGGCATGAAATTACAAAAATGTTATTTTCATATGAATCACAACGTTCCCAGGGCATGCATTGTGAAGCATATTACGCAGTCAGGAATTTAGCAAGATGCAGAAAACCACGACAAAAATAAACAAAGTAGTAATAATAATGATTTTCTCAAAAGGTCCCTAAAGAAGCATACCAGCTTTAACCCTTTAAAAGGGGATAAGATAACCTCCAATTATTTGAGAGTAAGAGAAGATTTTCTCTGGGGACAACTTATTTTGTAACTGTGCACATGAAAGTTTCTTTCAGCAGTAGTTTTTGCTGAACACACAGAGAGTAATCTAGAGCAGGTGGGCATGCAGGATTCATGCTGTAATTCCTATTATCTTTTATACTGATGATAATGCTTGGCCAGTTGCTTTTTTTTTTTTTTTCCCCTCTCCATGAACTGACCCAGTTAAACATTTGTATATCTAATATGCCTGAAATGCTATAAGTAGAACATTTTTAATTATTCAACCCTCTTAACTCTTCTCTTGAGTGTGGTAATTTGATACAACAGTTCTGAATACTGGAACAACACTTTGATCCGAGGAGCTTTTTGACAATGCTTAAGTTGCTGTTTCTCATGTATGATCTTAGTCAGTGCTACAATTTTATGTAGGTATGAAGGATACTACTTGTCTTAAAATATTTATCTTGTTATGAAAATCTGGCACTATCCTTATCCTGGAAAGATGATGCAAATTCATCTACCTAAATACATACATCTGAGCACAACTGAAAAGGTTATTTTGTGTTTAAAAATTAAAGTGAATTTTAGGCTTATCAGCTATGCTGGTCTGTGACTACTTAAACTTCAAGTCCTCTGTTTATTTGCAGAACAGCTGTTGTGCAAACAAGGCAAGCAGTGGTATGTTTCCCTCCATTATTTTGGAAGGGTTCTCTTCAAGAGGGTCAGCAAATAATTTACTTTGCTGCTTATTCAGGACAGGACCAAAGCACTGGAGTCAGTATCAAGATCATAGAGACTCCAATGAGCTCTGGATCAGGGCAAACATGAAAACTACCACAAAAATATTAAACACTACCAAGTTATGGTATGTCATATATGCCCATGCCCATTCACGTGATCTGGACTGAGACAACCTACTTACTTTGCATGGGCCGCAGTACATGTTCTTGCCCCGCAGAAAACATTTCAATATATTTTTCAAGCTAAAATGCCTCTCTAGAAATGCTGAAAACATGTTTTTAAATGAGTGCACCAAGTTACAGGTAAAGCTCATGATTATACCTATAGTCACTTCTAATGTCAGTTTTAAAAATAAATGAATATTTAATAGCATAAGCCAAGCTAATAATTTTAGGGAAGTGTGATGTACCACAAGTGTGGAGTCACATCATCCATTTATTGATCACCTTGCATCTCCTTTATAAAAGCTGAAATGCAAACATATTTAACTCTTTCAGCTGCATTGACTTTCCCTAAGTAATATGCTTGATACCTGTTTGTTTGGAGACAAATACCACTTTTTGGCGCATACCTTATACTTCTCCTGGGATTCCTGGGCCCGTACGTAGTTTTCTCTGTAGTCTTAGGGAGGCCACCGGACTATTTACTTTCCACTCAGGTACCTACATACAAGTGCCAGATCATCTCCCTTACATGTTATGAGACTATTTCAGGCACTGCAGCATGACTGATGACAGCTGAAAACAGAAAGTATGCTGTAAGACATCTTGAAACGCAGTCACACAGGGTTTATGTAGGAGACATGCTCCTCTTGCTGTAGACCTGGCATTCCCCAGTGACCAAGTTTCAATCTAGTGCCTATACAAAGGTCCAGGATTAAACCTTGAACCTCACCCTGCCATTGTGCACTGATTCCTAGCGTACAGACTAGCAATGGGAGGTGGCCACAAAAGGATGCACAAACACAATGCAAACATTATAGATAGCCATAGTCTCTTCCCCCCACCCCCTTCCACCGCTGAGCTAGACTAAAAGCTCCCTTATGGAGTGCTTCCCTGTTTTGCTGAGTGATTGTTGCTGTCATACCTCCCCTGCCTTTCTCCCCGAGTTAAATTCAGTCTTTTCCTGAGAGTGCTACACCTTCTGAAAAGATGGGGACAGGCATTATGCCTTCTCCTTAGGACTTAGATGTGGAAGAACATGACTGACAGGATACCTTACCCCTTCTAAAAATTAGCAGAGTTGAGAAGTGATGTTGCTGTGCTTATCAAGCTTCTCAAGTTCAAACGCTAACCCCTGGGGGCCAGTTTTGGGAGGGAGCCAGCCTTCTGCCCTGCACAGCACCTGTGGGTGCAGGTGCTACAAGTGGGAGCCTTGGTTTCTTGTGGTGTGGATGGAGATAGAGGTACAGGGTGGGCTGCAGCCCTCCTGTAGGCATCAAGGCATGGGTGAGTGGGAACATTAGTCGGGGCATGTTCCCCAGGAGGGGTGCTTGCAAGAGCTGGTTGGGGTCCCTTTCTCCAGCTGGTTGAATTAGCCTGATTTATAGAGGACTGTGGTTTCTGCTCTCTCATCCTCCCAGCAGGAGGAAGAAGCTGCCAGCCCCCACCCGCCATCACTCTTAGTGTATGCAAAGGGTCTAGAGGTCTCTCTCCTAGTCTGTCTCCCTCCCCCCCTGCAGTACTGCTACCTCAAAGGGGAGAATTCTCTGTTGCTGTTGTGCCTTCCAGGTCAAAGAAATTCTCTGCAATGTTTCTTCTGGTGCTGAGGGGCAGAACAGAGTGGGTGGCATATTGCAGGGACTTAATTTCCTCTTATTAATTAGTCTGGAGTCTTCCTGCCTGTCTTAGGCTGATGTATTAGGAATTTCACTCCAGGTTTATTCCTGATGGAATTAGTGGTTATGGATGCACCACGTCTCAGCAAAAAACTTTCTTTGAGCCTCTGGATTCTGTGTAAGGCCAGAAAGAATATTCGTAAGGAGACTGATGATGGGCTGAAAATGTTCCTTCTCCTGGCCCCATTCTCCTTCCTTGCCATCTCAATGAGAAAAACAAAAAGTCGCAACTCTGCATTGACATTATCCCTCTGCAAAATTGTAGAATAGTTTGGGTTGGAAGGGACCTTTACAGGTCATCTAGTCCAACCCTCCTGCAATAGGGGGGCAAGCAGGGACATCTTCAATAGATCAGGTTGCTCAGAGCCCCGTCCAACCTGACCTTGAAGGTTTCCAGGGATGGGGCATCTACCACCTCTCTGGGCAACCTGTTCCAGTATTTTACCACCCGCATCGTAAAAAATTATCTCTAATTTTTTATCTCTAATCAAAATTAGCTCTAATGAGCTCCTGGTGGGTGTAGAAATCTGGATGCCTGAAACCCATGGCAAGGCCTTGGTATTTATTAAGAATACACATATGAGATTGTGCATAGGTAAAGAAAGCCTAGCTGTTTAACAAGCTGAAGATCGGGCTGCATCTCTGTATTTAATATTGAGAATACTTGCCTATACAAAATCTCGCCACACCCTTTTTCTGTCAGAAGTCTTACAAAAATTAGATATTTGTATGCAAAATTCAACTAAAACTTTTTTTCCCTGCATCCTCTTTTGAATCATCACACACCTATGATCTTAGCAAGTTTTTATATTTTCCCTCCTCTTAACTTTTCTTGTTGCCAATGTAAATACATGCCATTGTATTTAGAACATTTTGACATGTTTTTCAGGTGCTGTGACAGCTATTTCTACAAACACTTTAATGGAACAGTTGCATTTAAAATACCAGCAAAAACCATGGACTGAAACTCTGAAACTTGTCCATTTTTGCATGGTAAGATTTGCAGATTAGGTGTATGTGGTGTAAGAGCAGATTGCCAAGATGGTTCAAAACCTGCTTGACTTTAAAAAACCCCAAACCCCTCAAAAAACTGGTGCATATTATAGCCTGGCTCCTGATTTTTCTTACAACAGTGGATAAAAAAAGTTTCCTGCATTATTTTAACACTTTAGAGGTTGTTTCTTGCTTTATTTTAACTTTTCAGGAGTTAGCGCTGATTGTCTAATGCTTTAGGTTATTTTCCATTCATTATCATTAGCACATTGATAGTATGTAAAGACAGTTTTTTGCCCATAGGACTGGAGAAAAGACTGTTTTTCAGAAACTGGCCTGAAACATGCTTTCTAGACTCTCTCCTGCAGTCAGTCATTCCATGCTTCTCACCCTTCCAGTAGCTAATTATACTTAAGAATCATTTCTGTAAAAAGCAGATTAGCACAACTGCTCTGAGCTTAGTATAAAAAGTCCCATTTGTTTCCATGTTTCTTTTTATTAATGTTTAACTAAAGCCTTACTCTGAAAACAATGTCCTGAGTTTGAACAGAGTGAAAACTTTTCAGCAGTGAATGTTCTTTGTGAATTGAAGTGTGAAGTATGACAAGTTTTCAGACAAGAACTAGAAGAGAAGCTGGCAGAGTTTCCTTGCTACTTAAGTTAATACCTTCAGCTGGAATTTGCACCCTGAGTCTAACCAAGTACACCTGTGGCACTTACTGATCTCTCCTTTTCACTCGGGCAGATTCCTCCTAAAATAAAAATCTAAGTATTTTCTTAGTTGATCTCTAGTATCACGGTGAAATTAGCTGACAGAGCTTGTGTTTAGCTCAAAAGAAAAGGGAATGGAAAGCCACTCCCTGCTCCAAAGGCCTCCTATGTATAATTACTGCACAATAGGGTCTTCACGAATCCATTCAGTGCTGCCACTCTAGAGATCGCTACAATCATAGGTCACTCCTATGTTTGACAAAAAGAAATAAGTAGTGTTTTATTGTACTGGGCATCAGTGTTCTGTGTCTTGCATGCAGCGATATTCCTCTTTGGCTAGTAATTTAAGGAGTCTTTCTCTGTCTCTTGTTTTCACAAATGTGCTAGGATAAGCCACTTCAAAGGCCTGTCAGTAATGCTCCAGATGGTCCATTGCTCTCTTGCATGGAGAAGATACAGAGGACGTTAAATGGTAACAAGCTGTCAGATAACTCAAAGTGTATTTTGTAATATTCTATGGACACTACCCATCCTTCTCTATTGGTGATGTTCTGCACAAAGGGGTCAAATGTACAAACACAGAGGTGGATATGACACAAGAAACTTGTGACTCACCTTTGGGCTAAGCCTCCAGGCTACAGCTGTTCTCAAAGTCTGAGAATAAGCTCTACCCAGCACAGCACTCATTAATCATAGGGTAACAGTTGTCATTAACAACAAGAAGTCATGCAAGAGATACTATTTTCTCATTACCTAAATCATACCCTTTAAAGCAGGATAATACTGGTTCTACTTCTTGATCCTTGCAGCTTGATTAAATAACTTTTTTTTTTTTTCAGCTAAATCATTGTTTTCTGTGACGAACAGATTGGAATCTTTATCCAAACAAAAAGGGTAAGTTTGTTTATGAATAAATACAAATGAGCAAGCATGGCCCCAAGTCCAGTGAGGAATACCATCTGGATCACTTGTCAACACATTTTTTTTTTTATCTTGGTGTTGTAATGGAGTGTGTTACTTGGAATGGGCATAACTGCCTATTTTGATAACTGCCTTTGTGGAGGAGGTTGTTGGGCGAAGAGAGGATATGCATGCCTAGGTCCCAAGGCTACAGACTGAGGTAAACAGTTTTCAGCAAACCAACATGATAATGCAAAGAGCAGAGCACAAATATATTGCCCGGTTGGATAGCTTTCAGAAGCTGAGCCAAGAAAGAGTTATTTTTGAAGCATCTCTGGTGTCTCTTCCCACAACCAAGTAAATTATACTCATTTCCTTTCTTCACGTGACAGAAGTTTTAGATATACAAGCCTTTTTTTGTTTTTTCTCTTTCCCCTCTCCTCAGGCTTAATGCTCATGTTAGCCCCAGTGGGACTGCCTGCTACATAACATCAGACATGTTTTATATAGAAGTTCAGCTGGAGAAGGATGGAAAGGTGATGGATGTAAAGTTGGCTCACCTTGGAGAAGCTCCTGTGGTAAAGTTACTTTTCCCTCTCTCTCACCTCCCCGTAGTCTCCCACCTGGCCTCCAGCTGCCATGTCAGAAAGTCTTTGGCTTCCTTTTGGTCTTGTCACACCTGCCAGCCTGTGCATGACACTAGCTACCTCTTTAGGCATCTGAATCTCTCACCTAAACTTACAACTTGGTTACAGATATTAAGTACTGTAGCGCTAAATATTCAGGTAAATCTCCGTTGACATGCCCACCTTCCAAGAATCTTGTAGTACCCTGCATAAGTATTTGTTAATTTGGAGTTAGTTTAGTCCCTTTTTTTCAGTTGCAGTCAGCCCAGGAATTTCAAGTTGTTCTGTTTAACCAGCGGACTGTTGATCAGTGAGTGCTGGACAATATTATTAGGATGGAAATGCATATCCAGAGAATTTTAGCACAGTAACTGCCAACAAAAGAAAAACTGGCAGAGATGCAATTTTTTTTCTGGAAAGAATTTATCAAATATTTCTATTGATTTCATCCTCTTCCACAGAGCCTTTGTTTTTCTAATTATTATATTTATATTATGTTTTAACTATTGTAATGTTAGTCTAGTTTTTGTTGGTTGTTTTTTTTTTTTTTTTAAGCTAACCATTCAACTAATTAAAAGTAACAGGGAACAATCTTATCGTTACCAATTAAATGTTGTTAAGAGATGTTTCACAAAGGATGGTAAGAAACATGAAACTCCTCTCTCTTATTCCTGTAGGTTTGTGATGACTTGGTGCAGCATCTAAGGTAAAGAATCATAAGCAGAGTCTTTTGTTGAATGGAAAGGAATTCCTGAGTCTTGTATTTCTCTGAATGTTGTGGAAAAGTCAAGGCTAGAATGGTTTCAGTATAAGAACCGAAGAAAAAAAAAAGAAAAAAGCAAGAATCAGGGAACAATAATAGGAATCCAGAAAACAACAGAAGAACTGACACCTTTTTGAATGTTATTTTATGTGGGAAGTCAGTTCCAGTGCTCCATAGTGGAGGTTGGTTTGTTGTAACTGTTATTACCTACTTCCAATTTGTAAATTCAAGGCTGAAACTGCAGCAAATATAATTTTGAAAAGATATTCCAGGCATTACTTATTTCTCAAGACATTCAATTGAAAACAGCTAAATTGCATCTGCTTCAATGGAGCGAGAGGAAAGAGTAATCCCCAATACATTGGCTCTAGCTGCCAGTTGAACACAGCCTTTGAATACTGGCATTTGTGTTGACTGCAAGAATTGTAGAACTACTTGGACCCATAATTTTGGAAATGGACTGATGATGACAATTCAGAACTGGCAGATTTACAGATCCAAACCAGATAGTACTTTTCCCCTTCTCCTCCCATCAAATACTAAATAGTCTTTGTATTGTCCTTATGCAAATGTCTTAACTATATATCCTTCAGGCTTCTGTCACAGCAATGAAAGCAAGGTGATACCACATGGCCTGTTTTTCTTTGCAAATGTGTAGGAGGAGATGTTACTTTAATTTTCCCATGTAGCAGTAGGACACTATATATATATATATGTTTTTTTATTACTACATTTTGTTCTGTCTGAATAGTTGCTGTTCTAGGTCAGGCCACCACTTAAAAGTCCATTTGGAAGTTCTCCAGCCAATATGATCAAGGTTCCAGGTTTTACTAATAATGAGTATATTTAAGAAATTGGATTCTTATTTAAATACCTTGGCAGAACAGTTGAAAGGGAATGTAAAGAGAGAAAGAACAATCATTGACTTTGCATATTTCATCTCTCTTCTATGTGGACCTGTAATGCGTCATCAGTTTTTCCAGCCCTCTCTTTCCTCAGAAACGAAGTTATATTAGCTTTATGGGTGTAAACAGCTATGTCTTAGAGCTTTAACTTGCATTTTCCTAGGTTTTTGACTCCCAGTGATGTTAACTGCCAGCAGTTTGGCTCTGAGCAATGGCATATAGTTTCCTTTGGCACTGTGGGTACTACTTGTCTGCCTTCCTGTTTTTGTTAGGATTTGGCATGAAGTGCAAGTATCCCTTCTACACCTCTTGGTGTAGTATTTTATTTGGTCATAACTTTGTCATACGTGTAATGTTTCCTGTGGGTCTCAGAGTAACTATAAAATCATGATGAACCAGCCAGTTAATGCATAGGCTGGTGCTATGTCTGTGCCTGTACCTGCATGCCTGCTTCCCTCCCTTTTTCCCTGCTTCCCCACTAGTCCAGTCGGAAAGGGTCATGGAAGAGCCAAGTGACTCATTTAGTTTCTGTTTGGAAAGGATTTGTCCCAATGTGAAAGTCCAGGCAGGCTTACTTGGTCGCTCTGCTGATCCACATTGCAGCCACATCTGCACGGAAAGGGAAAGTAAGTCTTCTGAGTACAGCTCTCTGTGCGACTGAGCACTAGAGAGTTTAGTAAGGCTTGTAAAATCCACTTAAAATCCACTTAAAATCCACTTAATCAGGTGAGTAAATGCCTGGTGGGTTAGTCCAAGCAGAGCTTCAGGCTATCACAGCTAGTCAGAATCTGCAGGAATTCTGGGTTTTGAGCAGTCTGAACCATTCCTTCACAAACTTATGCAAGCCACTTGTCCCGGTTTTTTTTTGATTGATGTATCTATCAATTGTATTTAAGATCTGTCTCTCTCACAGGGTGCTGTGAAGTGCAATATTAATACAATCCTTGATACTTTGATGAAAAGAACAATGTACAAGTGCATTGTATTAGGGAAGCGTTACTACATGACTAGCTTTATTGGAACATCAGGAAAAGTGCTTTGCAGCTGATGAGCTGTCAAATTTGTGTATCGTGCACACCTATTGCTTTCAAGTAGTGCATATTTAACTAGTGTCAGCTATAATTAAATTGCTTTTTGCAACACAGCAAAGGATTCACATTTCCTGGTATCTTCTAAGAAAATTTAAAAGCAGTGCTGCTACTTGCCAGATCTGATAAGGAGGGGGCCTATGTCACTCTGAAATGGTGCTTTTTCTAGCAAGTTAGATACAAAAGACTTATTATCCATCTCATTTAGTAGTGTGATAGCAATTGTTTCTTTTTGGTAGGATGAAGAACTATGATGCCTTTGGAAAGATTCTAGAAGACCTGTCAAATCTGTATAAAATTTCAGGAAACAGGTTGCAACTAGTTTTTGCTTGAAAAATATTTAAAATCCATAGCCTAGCTTCTGTTTACTTACAAAAATAATAATTTGTCTTCTCTCTCTCCCAGCGAAATGAAAGCTAAGGGATACCTTGCTTTGCAGGCCCTTGAAAAAGATCTTTATTCAATGTCTCTTCTAGGCAGGTAACTTGAAGCCTACTTCTTGCTTCTTTTCCCTCCACCCCCACCCCTTCATTTCACTAAAAAACAAGTTAACTGATCTAATTATAGAGCAGGATGTGGAAGGCTAATGAGTTTTCTCCCACTGGAAAGCTTGAAGCCTTTCTGCAGTTTGCCAACCCCAGGCAAGCCAAACAAGATGATCTACCGAACTCCTGTGCTTTATCTCGGAGACTTGCTGGGGAAACTGGTTGGTTGCAGAGCTTGGGTGTGCGCGCGTGGGACCACCCACTAGGAGCAAACAGCGCATCTGAAAGTCAGCAGTCGTGTTTACATCTCCCTGTGGCAGAAGTAAAATATACCTTTTGGGGTCCTGCTGTTTGGGTATCTCATCTCGTGCTCAGGTTTTAGATCAGGAGTAGTGGATGCTAGCTTTCCTCCTATCCTTCCTTTTCTCATTTCTCCTTTCGAAGAGTAGGATTACAGATAGATGGGGAACAGATTTTCCTAAACCCTCTGGTAATTGTACAATGATTTTCATTCTTTTTAGAAAATCAGAGTTGAGGGCAGTGCTTTCCTTCTGGATTTTTGAAGCATCTCTTTGGATATCTTGCCTATTAAGTACTCTCAGCAAGCATGGCCTTCTGTAACTTGAAACACACTTTTGGCTTATTTTTGTACAGTATTGCCTTATGAAGCATACTAACCCCATGAACAAATGTACCATATCCTTGCTGATTACTAATATCTCAGTAAATATTATTTATGAGTTAAACAGAGTATTTGTCCCATCGATGATATAAGTTAATGCACTGCAGAGTTTTAATGCACAGCTATTTAATTGTATGGCTGTATGTATCCAGCTGTACCGTCACATCTGAGGTTAGAGATTGGTTCTGTTTGAGTTAGGTTATCCAGGTTATTTCCTCACTCTTTGCTCAACCTGCCACTCCAATATTTTTGACCCCTTGCATTTCTGGTAAATAGCACAGCACATTGCAACATGAAACAGCTCAGATACAGGGTTGAAACTGGAAGCCCAAGTCCTAGGAGTAATGCATGAGTGGAATGATTGTGTTTTGGAAGCTGTCATAACAAATGGAGACACAACCTACTTCCAAGAAAGCATTGTCTCCCTTTGATTAAGGGTGCAAATTATCCTTTACATTACCCTAGCTAGCACTGCAACTCAGGAAACACTAATCAAGATGTGTTTTGAACTAGAACACAGGATGTAAACAGAGTTACTGAAGTACTTCATGGAAAAGTAGGACACCTGGTGCCAAGAACTGGAGGTGATTTTTTTTTTCTTTTCTTTCTTCATTACAATTCCAAGAATTGTAATAAAAAACCCTACTGAGTTGATCTTTGTTTACAGTAAAGATCCTCTATTATAAATAAAACATGCTGTAGGGACTTACTGTGTCTGTATTCCCAGATAGTATACAGACATACAGAAGCAGAAAATACAAAGAGACCAGGTGGTTTATCAGCTACTGCAACATTGACTTTGCAGCAGCCTAAAAGCAAAGCCAGCAATATTCTGAGGTTATGTGGGAAACCACAGTTTGGGAGTAACTGCGAGATGACAGCTGTAGTAGCTGAGATAATACTCATGTTGTCTAAGAGGCAAATACAGTCAGTTGATAAGTTTTTTGGCTCATCTGTGCTGTCAGAAGTGAACTTTAACTGTTAATGTGTTATAGTTCATAAAAGTACTTCTAATACATGCTACCGCTACCCTGTTGCACAGCTTGATGTGAGTGTCCCTTATGCAAGTGTTACAACTTTCCCTTCTATTTCAGACCAGTCACTGAAAGCTAGCAGTTCAGCTAGTATTTTTAAGGCTGAACAACAGGTTATTGTGCAAGAGATAGAAATTTAATCTAATCTTTTCAAAGATGTCTGATGACTTTATACACTGAGGGTTTAGCTATTAAATGCTGACTAAGAAAATGCTGTGATTTGAACATATACTGTAATTAGAGATGTACTCTTATGAGGAATCCCCCCCTGCCCACCTACACTGCTCTTAGTTTTTCACCCTTTGTGTCAATATGCCTAACATATTTCCTCTATTGACATGTGTAGTAATCATTTTTTTTTTTATTCCTCAGGAACTCCTATGAATATCGAATTTTACATTTCTCCCTATCAAGTTTTGGAAGCAGAACTAAATCCTGGTAAAGCTAGAAAAGCAGAAATAACTAATGTGATAACTTTTTCAGCACTACCGGTTTCATTAAGCAAAGTTCATTAATGAAACTCAGAAATAAGATTTAAAATTCTAGTTTAGCAGAATGATTTGTGTGATGCACTTTAGCATAATTATAAGGTACATCCGGAAACTACTTTTCCATTTCTTGGCTGTTAACCCAAATTGAAGTGAGAGTGATATCAAACAAAATAACTGCCTAGCCAGCATGACAATGACTGGTGGTTGCTTGATCTGTTTCATGGCATGTCCCTAAAGCAGCTACTGCTGCTATCACCATCGGGCAACTTTGGCATTTTGGGTGTGGTCTGTGCAGGCTTCTCCTTGCTGCCCAAGCCATTGTGGCTGTCAGTTCGATCTGACCTTTAAAAGACCCTACCATTGCGTGTTTTGTACGCAGAGGATTAATCTACACTGACACAAGGGAAATAACACACTTCTCTTTCTACCTCAGGTTCTCAGGTATGTGGAACAAAAACTGTTGTAACTGTTGAAGGCACAGATACACTCCACAAACTTCCTCTTTCTCCACTGCTTGTAGATTCTCAAGCTGGAGAGGACGGGTGAGGCTCTGGACACTTCTCAATACAGAAATGGATTTACAAGTCATTGGCACTAACCTCAGCGTACCTTACATTTAGCCTCTGCTAAAACAGGAAGCTCTGTTTTATTGATAGCATTATGCTCCACAGCTACACCCTCATAGCCACCCTACCTGTGGCTTTTACAGTTTTCCCAAATGGACTTTCAAGTTATTGTGTTCATATTTAACTGTGTCAGTTGCATTGAACTACAGATTTATTCATAGATTTGAAGCCAGAAGGAGCCACTAGAACAATATTACTTAACTTCCTAGTATTCGATAAGCAACTCCTGCATAGTTTCAGAACAAATAAAGCATATATTGAGGGATATTATACCTTAACTATACAAAATAGTTTGTCATCCCACCGTGGATACTGACAGCTCATCTCTCTCTACTTCAGTGCTAGGCTGGAGAGAAAGTCTGAAGTCATTCTCCAAAATAAATCACTATAGAATGATTTATAGCAAACATCCTTGCGTACCGTTCCTCATTTTCTAGTGGCTTACTTTTCCTTTCTGCCAATGTTTACATTAACCTTGTTTTAAAACATTAAAGGCTATAGCTGCATTTATCAAGCAAAACTTTTCTCAAGACAGAAAAAGTATGGAATGTAGTAAACCGCTCAGGACCTGATAGTGGCCTTGCACTAAGAGTCCTTGTTATGTCAACTTCTGTAACAAGCTTTCATTCTGACTTCTTTGTTTTTTTTCCCAGCAACCCTGCTTTTTTGCCACTGACTGATGAACTCAGCACAGATTTGCCAGCGTTTTTTGTGTTGAAGTTTCACCAGCCTATTCCTATGTCCTCATCCATTATTGAAGAGATACAGAGGCTCACAGGCATGTTGTAATTGTTTTTAAGACTAAGTACTTCTGTGACTATGCATTGCTTATTTGCTTTTTATTTCCTTGTGTTAATGTTGTAAGAGGAAAAACTGGTTTCTGGGGCAGAACGTGTTCTGTTCTATCAGCCCAAGTGTAACATCTTAGCAACCAGTGCAAAACACAAAAGTTCAAAGAAAGATATGACAATTACAGGCAAAGCCGTTAAACACTCTACCTCAAATTCCCATTAGCAAAAAAGGGAATAAGAAAGGAGATTAATGTTTTTGTCTTTTCAAAACACTGCTTTTGTTTTTAATATTGGCTTTCATGTACAGTCATAACCTAAATGCTAATAAAAAAATCACCTGGTTTCAGGAATTCAGATTGCTGGCTTGAAACAAGCTCCTCTGTATGAGCTGATTGTTCAGTCTACCCTCAAAGAAAAATGCAGTGAAGACTTGTCTACACATAAATCCTGTTTCTTTGTGGTGAGTATAGTGTGCATTTGACACACACTCTGCCCTTGTGCAAGATATATACTGAATTCTATTTCCACATAAGCAAGCAATGCAGACTTTCTAGAATCCCAACAGTATTTAAATGCTCTTTAGGAAATAGTTCAAGTTATTTATGAAACAATATTAGACCCTTTCAAGTAAGTGATCTTCTCATCCTCATTAATGAAACACTGTGTGCATGGCTGCTGAAGTCATACTAATTTGTCTGTGTGTAACCCAAATATTTACTCGTCTAAAAATTGCTCAGAACTTTATCATTAGTGCCTTAAAAAGAAGGACACTTATTAGCTGGTGTGAGGAGCAAGTCCCCAGATGGTACTTACCTAGATTTTTGAAGGTCTTTATCATGCTGCATGTCACACTGCATATCACACGGTTTTAAGAAAAATGGTTTCTTAAATAACACCGAGAAAACTGATGCCTTTTAAAGGGACTGGCAGGAAGAAAAGTGTAAAGTGTTATGACAGTGATGTAAATTACTATCTAGAGCCATGGTTGTTTAACTGTAGATGGCTTCCCTTTTAATAACTGTTTTATTAAAAAATATTTAATTTAGGCTGTATTAGATGTAAAGGAAAAGTTTTAGAATAGAAAATGGTGGCTAAGATGCTTTCTGCCAGTCTTATGTACAGGGCAACTACAAGACAAGCTTCAAAGATCTACTTTTTTTTGCTAGGAAACATAAATTTTGCAATTCATGGCAACAAAAGAAGAGGGCACCTCTTTCTCTTCTACTAGCAGTGTTAGCAGAACCGTTGCCTACATGGTTCTTGGAATTTGAGGTGGTGGTACAGAAGGTAGTAGTAAGTTTACACCATGCTAAAATAAGGTTTAGCAAAGCTCTCCTCTATAAAACCCATAATATGGGATGAATTTTTCATTTCATTAGATACACACGAAAGGCTCTGTAACTTTTCAGCAATTCCCTAAAATATTAGTACTTGCTGGGAGATTGTTTTGCTTCTGAGTTTAAAGATTTTATGTCTAGAAATAAATTATTAAATTGAATTCTAACCTTGAAAGGAATGTAGGGGAAACCCTTTTGCTCCATGAACGCATGAGGAAAAGCTCTTTTCTTCTGCTCTTCAGCTTTTCTTAACGTAGACCCTGCTAATTAACTGCCCTGTTCTTAAGGTGACATTTCCCATTTGGCATCCTGAAATAGATACCACAATATTGCACTTCTAATTTTGTCATAGAATCACTGTCAACATGGACAGGTGGCAATTTTTATTTACTATCTCCTCTTCAAATGAATCATCGGGAGATACTCTAGCCAAACATCTTTCTCCAAAGAAAGCAGTAGTGTTGGAGGGAGGAACAACATATGATGCCCCAAAGAGATTTCAGACAAAACTGCTATCCTATTTGTACAACTGTCAAGCAGCACTACTAAGATATTCTTCTGAGCGAAGATCTTGGTTGTTAACATTTCTTAAAGTAGTTGGAAGAATTGGTGGCACTTGAACTCCTGACCACTTGTCTTTGGGTATATTCGCCTAAATTGGATGCATTTGGGAGGGAGAGTAGATCTCATTTAGCTTCCTCTAAGGATTATATTTCTACTGAAATGCAGAAAGACATGATGGACATGCTAGAAGTGTGTCTTCCAAAACTGTTTGTGCCATCAGATTGTGCAGTTGCCTGATAACATCAAGCTTTACTTTCTTGTTTTCAGTGCCTGAAATATCACCGTAGTTGTTGTTCAGTCTCTTCCAGATTGCCCAAAGCACTGCTACTTCATAAACAAGGGCTCAGAAAAATCAGATTTAGCAGGAACCTTGGTCAGTAAAATCCCATTTAGCCATCCGAAGTGCGTGCCTGGCGTAATAGAGATTCTTCGACATCAAGTGGCATATAACAGTCTTATTAGCAGCTGTGTCTCTGAGAAGCATATAAATGAAGGTAAATTGTGTGGTTGGAAGTAATGGCAGAGTATTAGAAAGAAACTAGCTTGTAAGCTGGGTGTTAACAGATTTACTGCTCCCTTGCCAAAGCTGTCATTACTTGTGGAGTATTTTAAATTATAAAAAATCCTTAATTCCAGTATTACACTCTGTTGAATAATTTAAAAAAAAAATCTCCTAGGCCTGACACTTCTATAAGCATAAACTAAGTTGCCAAAGTAACAAAAAATTAGCTTCTACTGTATCAGTATTTTTAAAATTCTGGCATGTGATTCAGCCAAAAAGAGTCCAGGTTCAATGGGTGGATATCACTAAATAGTAATTTTATTTCTAGATGATTCAGAACTGCTTTACTTTGAAGTGGTACCACACAAGAACACCAGCTTTTCTGTCTTTTTCCTTCATCCTGTGAAAGAGAATTTAGCCTGTGGTACGTGTGGAATAATTGACACTGTCCTCTTTACTGGGCTGACAAGGGACTTGGTTCTATCTAGGCTCTTGCACTATGCTTCTCGGTTACAAATACATTCTAAGGGCTACTCTCAATGGTGTGCAACCCATGAAAAACACAAAGTAGCACTTGTGTATAAATTGCTTACTAAACAGTGTTCTGTATTCAACATAAACCAGAAAGTAAATGCAAATATTCAAGTCCTATTCTGTCTTGGCCTGCAGTTAATTAATAAATTGTAATAAATTCTACTATTTCTGATTTAAGTATACTAGGAAAAAGCAAGTCTTATGCAAGAGCATTGCTGCAAGCCCCTTCCCATTGACTTCAGTCTTATCTATCTTGAAGCATCAGAATGAAAGGATGGTTTTCAATGTTTATAAAAATGTTTATTTTGAAATGCTTACATTCTGTTCTTTCTTAGTGATAATTGATGTTATAACCTCCAGAGAAGTCCAATGTCGCCTTCATTTAAATCCTCAAGATCCAACTCTAAATTCTAGTGATGACTTTATAGCAAGAGCTGTGAAGCGGTAAGTAGTTTTATTTTATTTCACAACAGACGGAATGAACCTCAGATGTCCATTTAATAGAAATATGTGTGCTCACAATGCCATAAATGCAGCAACCAGAAAACTTCACTCTAGTAAGAAGTTGTAATAGTGAGAATAAGTTAGTGTCTTAAGTATCTCTTTCAAAAATTTTAAACATTAATAGTGATGGAAAATGTTTCTTTCTAATAGAAAGCATGTGGGGCAGGGAAACACTTTTGAAGGAAGAGTTTTACCTTTTATAAAGATGTGTTTTTCTTTTGTAAACATGCTTTTCTGAAGACTTTGGCTGATGGCAGTCTCTTGACTAGTATAACTTAGAATAGCATGGAAAGGACTTTTTCCACATCTACCTAATACCAATCAGTGCTGCTTTTCAGAAGATGACGTGTATACGGCATGTCTACAACGCTGTCTCTGGCTTGTTTTCTGAAACAAATTCCAAGAGAGGCAAGTTGCTGTGATATATGAACATACGCTAGAGAAAGGACTGAGAGCACTAATTCATTTGGCGTAAGCTAGTATACCACTATTATTTATTTGATGTCAGCAAGATCAATGCAGGCTGGATTTTGAACCTGTTTAATTAGCCTGCGCTTTCTTAAGTCATAGGATACTAGATACTATTCCCGGAACCAGGTAACTCTATTGTTAGAGTGGAAAAATCTCCTCTAAGCGTAGATAGTGTTTTAGAGAAGATATGCTCTGTACCTGTCCTATACAAAACATTAAAGTTAAAATTATAAAACTCAGCAAGAATGAATATATTTCAATATTATTAGGTTTTCATTAAAAGCACCTTATGACTTTTTTTTTTTTTTTTTGACCAAGCCCTCCCACTATTTCTGTCAAAGCTTCTTTGCATGCGAAGCTCAAAGATCCAGCACCTGATTTCATTGTGTCAACATATGTTTCCCATATAGCACGTGTAGTTACATTCTAGTTACAATGTAATGCCTATTAGGTTGTACAAGGCAAAAAGATGCAAGGAGGCAGTGCTGGTTTTCACCACACCTATCATTCAGGTGTCAGCCACAGTTGAAAAAAAGAAGTACGCTGAAGAACGGATGAAGTCTGTAGTAGTGACTAATGTTTCATTTCTTCCTTCAGTTGCATGTCAGTCCCAGTTGTCATGAGAGCTATTTTCAGGAACGCTGCCAAGGTGAAAGCTGATAGTGAAGCACAAGACATGGAAGTAGACATGAAACAAAAACCCGAACCACCATGTGAGCAAATTATGGATTCTAATAGTCTTGAGGGAAGTCTTTCTGCGGCTGGTCAGCAAGATTTGGTAGTGACAGATAAGCCAAGTATTACAGACAGCCCAAAAGAAAATCTCTCCACAGCCAAACTGGAAACTCTGGGTGATAACATGGAAAAAAGTTACCCCACAGTAAGCACAGAAACTTTGTGCACAGTGGAGGAAAGTAATTCCACAGCTAGTACAGAAGCTGTTATGATAGATAAGTAAAACACACATCTACTGTTTGATAATCAAACAAGAAAGAATATTTTCCCTGGCGTAGATTGCTTTTGCAGAAGTCGTGGGAGAGAACTTGGCAAACTCACTGTCTACTTAGTAATTTGTGAATGGAGTTTCCTCTTTGCACACTATTAAATACATAGAAGCAATACTCTTGAATTTGCCTTTTTACACTTCGAAATTTGGAAAGTCTAACACTGCTCTAGTAACCTTTATTTTTGTCTGCACCATATTCTACCACAGTATAGAAGAAATTTCTGTCTAACATATGTGATACAGGCTATAACATCACATATGCATTTATAGAAAAGTAATGCTTATCCATGTCAGTATTATGCTAAATAAATTGAGAAAAAGAAAGTTGTTTGAACAATTTTTACATACGTAATTACTGCAGACAGCCCTATTTGTCCACTATTTCAAAAACAGGTTCAGTAAGAGACTCTTAATTACAGTTCTGTTTTCCCTTAATTTAGAAGTGGCACCTAGTCTACCAACTCTGTGGCAGGATAATAGAGTCTTTAGTAAGAAAGTTGTAAATTCCATCTCTGAAAATCAAGTAATTTTTACCTTAGCTTTTTTCTGGCCTCAAAGTATAAAACTGTTTTGTGATTTAAGTTTTTTTTTCTAAGTATAGTTAAGTCAAGTCAGCTGTTCAAAATGTCAGTTTGTCTCTCTCTAGACCTGCTTTGTAAATTCCTAACTCGCTGTAAATGAGTTTAGTGTAAAACAGAGATAGGTATTCACAAAGAAAACAATTCCTGACCAAAGCAATTTTTACAGTTAAGGCAAGCAACAGGAAAAGGAGGCAAATATAGAATGTTGGCACAGAAATACAAAGTTGTCAGAAATATGCATTTGTGGCTGACATGTTTCTAAGAGAAGGTGAATAAACCTGGCTTCCTTGAAGAGTGTGGGAAAAATAGTATGGGAATGAGGGAAAGAGAGTTCAGGCTAGAAGGACTGGCAAAATAAATACAAAAATAACACAAGGAAGTTCATTAGACTGGTAACGTGTTCAGTGTGCTCTAACAGGGTAAGAGTAGGTGGTTTAAAAGTAAAACAATGGAATTGTCAGTAATTCTGCATTTGAAGAGAATGGTGTATTTTCAGCAAAAGTGAAATAAATAGAACTGTATGAAGAATAAAAAAGTTCTTAACTGTGAAAGTGCTCTGCATAGTGGTTACAAAAGATAAGAAGAATTGGACAAAAGGTGAAAAATTCCTATATTTTATATAGTGACTAGAGAGAGTCACAGCACTCTAGAAATCAGCAGCAAATCCTGTTCTATTTTGCATAGAGTTAGCATATCACCAACAGTAGCTTATTCTGCAAGAATAGCTTGTCCATAGCACTGGGCATTTATTTTTTAAATATTAGAGGAGACCTATTTAGATGGACTATTTAAGGGACCTGCTCCATTTCCAAACTGCTGCCAAAAGAGAAAGTGAAGGTGAAATGATAGCTTCTGACACAGAACAGAAACATGTTTAGTAAATCTTTGTAGAGCTTTATAAGTAATTTCCCCTTTCTGTGAAAGTTATGTTTGAGATTGAAAGCAAAGGTTTTTTTTTTGCCACGAGCCAAAACATGGTGAAGACTTACAGAAATTACCTCTACTGGGAAGTATCAAAATCAGA
The DNA here is from genome assembly GCA_013400755.1 of Pelecanoides urinatrix. Classification (NCBI taxonomy): domain Eukaryota; kingdom Metazoa; phylum Chordata; class Aves; order Procellariiformes; family Procellariidae; genus Pelecanoides; species Pelecanoides urinatrix. The sequence goes on along the minus strand of VZTQ01000004.1, from coordinate 77,003 downwards.
TTTCTCTAAAACGAAGTGGTGCATCAGCCTGTACATGTTCCACAAATGGAGAATAAAATCCAGCTGAGGTAATTTTAAATACCATGAGACAGAAAAACTAATGTTCCAGTTGTTGGATGTGATGGAGTATATCCAGTGATAAGCCCAGTTGCTCTACTAGCCAAATAGTCTGCTTTTTAACCCAAGCAAGGGTGGACCTTTCAGGATCTGTGCAGAGGTTTGCCTTGCTGCACTCAGACTGCAAGGAACCAACATCACCATTATTTCTACAAATGTTTTCACCAGAGCTGCCAACGTCTTCGTGTTTTCCAGCTTTAGCTTCATTATACTCTGTCCCAGCTGGAGCTGTGTGATTAAGGTCCATGTCCTGAACAGAATCTAAAATGTGTCCCAGATGTGGCTGTTGTTCAATAGAATTCAGATACTTAAGCACATCTTCTTCATGCTTTCCAACCACATCAAGAAGATTATTTATCTTACTTAAAGCAGAATCATGTCCATTAAAATGACACCAGGATAAGAGAGCACTGAAAAGTGAAGAACAAAACAAAACAAAAAGTAATTACTATGTACCCACACAGACCTCCAGTTGTTGAACGGAGATAGCAATGCAACATGATACCTATACTATATAAATGTACATATGTTTCATTCACATTTTCTGGGAAAATCAAGCAGTAGAACTGAATATTAAGCTTAAAGATGTAGATTCAGATAATTTTGGAAGAGCAACTGAAGGAGGATCTTTAAGAATGATCACTCTACCCCCAGGTAGGCAATTCCCTGTATTCAAGACCTGAGAATTCTCAGGTTGCTCACTTTGGACAGATTTACAATGCACTTTTCTTTTTTAAAATTAAAACAAACAAAAAACTGCATGCACATGTACACACCCTACACACACACACAACCTTAAGGAGTTTGTAACCTACTTCAGGGTTCCTCTGAACTGGCCACATGTAACCATCAGCTCAGCACCGTGTCTGTAACCTTGATTAAAGCCTTCCTGGAGTGCAAGTTCTTTCCCAGCCTCAATTCCATCCCTATAGCCTTCCTATAATAAGAGTAGTGAAACAGGTTGTTCACAAGATGAAAAATTGGACCTATGACAATTTCATAACAATGAAAAAAAAGTTTAAACAAGTATTCAGTCTCTTAAATTACACCTTCTAGATTTAAACATCCCTCCCAGCTACACCCCCACTGCCAAACCAAAACATGCTTTTTGCAGTGCATTATGATTTACTGATCTGTACGATCCAGTTCTTTTCCAAAAGGATCCCCAGAAGGTCAGAAAATAAGGGAAGTATTTTTAGAAACATCAAAAAATAAGACAAATCTGCAGGAAAGCATGCTTGCCTTCATGACGACCAACTCCTTTATGAAAAATTCCTTAAAGAATACCACATATAGATTTCTAGACATCTAAAAATACATGGGCTGCAAAGCCTCCCCTTTAGCAGAGGTACTCTCCTGTCTATAATTCATCTAGCTGTTTTCACAAAACTAATTACTGAGCCTTGCTTCTCTATTTGCCAGATGTCACTCAATTCAAGAGTTATACCGGAAAAAAAGTGGTGATGGAGTGAGTCACATATAAATACACATAACATTGTGATTGCTTTCTGTAAGAAACAGCTAATGATTGTAATGCAAATTAATTTCTTTATAGTCTAATCACATTACCATATAACATAGAATAATTCTTAACTTTTTTCACATCAAAATTGCAAGTTGTAAGAGTGAAAACTTCTATTTGCTCATGAGAGAAGGAAACTGGTGGCCCTGCTAGAAAAATAGCCAGGAACAAGAATGTTTCTTTATTTTGCCCAACATACATCTCTAACTTCAATAACGTTTTACAATTTTGCAGTATCTACTCATAAAATACCAGAGGGATTTGTGTCAGAACATTAAACAGCCCCTTAAGAAAACCAGTCTTTTCAAGGGACTCAGATGCAGGAAACTTTTCCTTGGAGAATAATACAACAGCTCTGTTGTAACACCCTTCCTCATTAACAGCCTACACAACAGCTTCCATTCATGTTCTTCAGCCAAGTGCTGTTCACCCATGAGCAGACGAGCCCTACTGGTCCCACTCTGAATGATAATGTATCTGTTGAAGTAACCTGGGTTTATGTAGTTGTTTTGTTCCCTGTAGAATTCCAGGGAAGGATGGACTGTGGAAACTTGCTTTCATAAAATGTATTTTTCACTAGGAGAATAAATAAGCCACAGAACTACCTAGACCGCAATGTCCAATTGTGGTTGCACATGGAGTCACACATCTTAAATCTGACTGATGAAGAACTCTACTTAAAAACCCAAACATCTCATATTTCTTTATTAGCACTCTTTAGCTGTACTGCCCTATATTTACTAGTGGTATACCTACAAGTATGAAGAAAATAGCTCGCATCAGAACTTAGCACTACCTTTTACAAATGCACATGGTTGTACAGAGGGAGCCAATGTCTTTTGGTAAAACAATACTTTGCTCTGATAGACTACTGGGATAGAGTTTCTGTAAATCCCTGCTAAATTTTCCTGACATTCAGAAGAAACTAAGCCACAATAACTTTTAAGCAGCCACTCTTAGTTTTCCCTTTAAATCAGCCATACGTATATCAAAGTATGTATCAGTAAATCTAAAATGGTTAAAAAGACTATTCAATCATTGTTACAGAAATACCTTCAATCTCTTTTTCATGGTGCTGTTCCATTCTTTCTGTAGTAGATACATCTCATCTGCATCTTCATCAAATATATCCTCACTGGATCGGCTGACTGCAACTTGTACCCAGGACATAACAGCAGTGATGACTATGACCTCTGTTTATGTGGTAAAAAAAATACTGAGAAACTCTCAAAAGTCCCTCTGGCTAAGTATCAGATTAGAAGTATAGGCAAAAAATGTGAATTCTGAAGAGAAGTCATGTATGGAGCTGATTATTCGACCTGTACATTTGTTCCACGTGGAAAACGGATGCTGTTTACCATCAGAGTGCATCTGTCAAGAGAAGACAGTCAGATCATCGCTGGTAAAGTGACTTCTGTAATTTATGAGGGCAACTTGAGACAGCAGTTTCTTCCCTTCTTATGGCAGTGACACGCATATGCGTGTTACATGAGCATTTCTAAATGTTGCTAGTACACAAGCAGCAGGCAGAAACAACTTTATGACTTGATTCTGATAGCAGCTGATGAATAGCCCCATACAGCTTCCATGCAGTGCATTAAATTATACACATAGGTAATTGCCTGCAGAGCTAATAACTGGCAAGGACTTTCACCTTTGATTTTCAGTTTCCTGGTTACACCAAATACTTAACCATCTTATAAATCTTGAGTAGAAATACTCCTTTATATTTTGAGTAAAGAATTTGCTAGTTGTACTGCAGTGGTAAGAAGACATAATTGGATTATTTCGTCTTTTCCACTGAAGAAAACCTTAAGAGGCCGCTCACAACTGATTCATTGCACCGGAGGAAATTCTTACAACCCACAAATGCTGTTTCTTGCAGAGGCACCAGCGGCTTTTAGGGAACCGAGGGTCCTAAGAGCCATCCCGTGCCCGGCCACGCTCCTTTTCCTGGGACACAACCGGCTGCAGCCTCGCAGTCTGCAGGCGCCCGCCCTGCGGCGGGCCAGAGGTGCACCCCACCGTCCCCACGCCTTTCCAGCCAGCAGATCGCAAAACCATGCCTCAACGCGCCAGCGCCGCCCTGCCCAAACCTCGGCCGAGCCCACAGGCCCCCCGCCACCCCACCGGCTCCGGCCAGGCCGCGACCCGCCATTTCACGGCCGGCCGCTCGGCCCGGTAGGCACCCAGCTCCCCACAAGCCGCCGCGCTGCGGGGAGCCTTCCTTCTCCCCCACCTGGCGGCAGGCGCAGCCTCGCCTCACTTCGCCCGGCCTCACCTCTCCCGGCTGCTCGCTCAGCCCCGCGCTCCGTCCCCTCACCGCAGCCGCCGCGCCACGGAGCGCCACCGCTCGTTGGGGGCCGCCATCTTGACTGAGGGCAAACTGGCTTCACTGCCGTCAGAAGCAATAGGGGAGCGGCAGCCATGTTGGCCGAGGGCAAGCTCTGCGGAGGTTACAGGTAAACAGGCGCCATCTTAGCCAGCAGGCCCGTGGCTTCAAAGCCCGTCTAAGACACTGGAGGCGGACGGCCATGTTGAGTGCGGGCGCACCCTCGCATCCTCCTCAAGGAGACGGGAGGGGGTGGCCGGGCCGCTGGGCCTGTCTGCCCGCCGAGGGCTGCGAGTCGGTGGAGGAAGCCGGGCGTTGGCGGGGCAAAAAGCCGTTACTGTGAACACCTCTCCCGGCTCTCCAGAGCGAGGGGCGTGTGGCTGCACCAGGCCTTCCACAGTGCCCTCAGGCCAACCCCGGGGGCAGTGCGTTCCCCGGGGCACGGAGGCTTCATCCTCTTTTCATCCTACCTTGTGGAATTTTTTAAAAAAATCAGAAAATCAGAAAGTCATGTTGGCTTCTGAATCCTCAAGGCCTTTTGTGTCAAGTGTGCCCTTAAGCTGTCCTCTACAAGGTTTAGGCATCACAATAATAAATCCTTTTAAATATGAAGAACGCCAGCAGGAGTCAAGTGTTTCATTGTTTCTATTAGAGAAAACAATAACATCCTTTTGACAAATACAACAGAATAATGTATTTTTCTTGGTGCATACTGCATTTAGAATATGAGCATAAGTTTAAAGTTGGTTAATCTTCATAAACATGTGGTGGTTTAACCCCAGCCAGCGAATAAACCCCACAGAGCCGCTCGCTCTTCCCCCCCCCAGTAGGATGGGGAGAGAATTGGGAGGGCACAAGGAGGAAAACTCGCGGGTTGAGGTAAAAACAGTTTAATAATTGAAATAAACCGAAGTAGAACGGTAGTGCTAACAATGAGAACAACAATAATAACAGAATATACAAAGCAGGCGACGCGCAATGCAACTGCTCACGGACCACGTGTCATGAACCCGGGGGCGAGCTCCCCCCCGCCTCACCCCCTGGTTTTTATACTGTGCATGATGTCACATGGTATAGAATACCCCATCGACCAGCTGGGTCAACTACCCCGCCTAGGCTCTCCCTAGCAAACCCCGAGCTTCCCCTGCACATGGCAGGGGATGGGAGGCCCAAAAGACAAACCGAAGTCTTCCCGGTGCAAGCACCACCCAGCAACAACCAAAGCATCAATGGGCCATCAACGTTCCTCTCACACTAAACCCAAAACACAGCGCAGCCCCCAAGCTACTGGGAAGAAAGTTAACTCTGTCTCAGCCAGAACCAGGACAACATCCTATACATCAACCTTGAATTCAAGTTGTATGTTTCTCCAAATTGCCAACTCCTGTTACAGTAAATGCCCACATGTACTGGGTGCTTCTGAGGGTCCCTGAGAGGGAGTACGTTTGCTCCTCCTCTGGAGAGGCTGATTCCCTGTTTACTGGGCTGGCCATGGTGCCACACTCACCCCGCGGCGACTGCCCGGTGTCCCACCTCCTGCCCCATGGATGGCGGGTGAGATTCATTACAGCAGGGCTAGGGACACCGCCGCGGATGACAGCAGAGCCTGTCCTCACACTGCAGGTACAGAGAGATGAACGATAGCATGCTGTGACTCACACAGCCACAGCACTCTCATTCCTCTTGTCCCTTTTGTTTTGCAGAGACAGTCTGCCCTCCTGCTCGTGGCCCTTCTCGGATGCTCGCTGCTGGTTGTGTGCTGAGGTATGAGTGGCCAAATAACCCAAATCCATCTAGAAACTGGTGTGTCAGGGGTTGAAATTACACTGGTGCCTCTGGATGGCCGGAACTGTGCATAGCTGTTCCTCAGCAGCTACTATATGTGTCCGTGACTGCTGATTTCCTAGCTCAGTTCTATCACTTCCACCTCCTGTCTGGTAGAGGCTTATTTAGCTAGCTTTGCCATTTTTTTAAACAGGCAACAATGCTGAATATAGCTCGCACAGTCACAGAAAAGCTCATGACCCCCTCATGACCGATCATAATGGCACTACTAAACCTGGGTTAACCCTTTGCTTATCATCTTGCACTCTGTCCCCTCAGCCTTTTACTCTTCTGGAAAAGATACAGAGATCATGCCTCAGGGTCACTGTGAGTTTCCCAAATTCAAACTGTCTCTGTTTAAATGTCTTATGTTTACCAAAGTTGATCATTCCATACAGATGTTTGTGTAAGATAAATCCTTATAACCATGAGAAACAATGAAGAAAGTTCATATTCCCACCCCTTTCTCTCAGTAGTTGTGGGTGGATAATTTGGTGAATCACATTGTATACATAAAGCAGCATTGTTGGGATATGAAGTGCAGTTGCAACTTGCAGACAAGTTGATTGTATGCTGATGACCTTGACAGGGCTGCTGGCAGGGCTTGAGGGTGAGGTATAGTGCCTCAGGGTGTGGATGTTTTCCACACCTATGTGTGTTCTAAATCAAGCAGTGTCTGCATATTATGGTGACACTTTGTAATGACACAAGCCAAAGGATCAAAACATGAGAACAATATTTCACAGGCTACGAAAGAGTTCTGGCATTTTTGCAGAATAAAGAAAAGTTACCTGAAAATGTGAAAAACAAAGTAGTAGTTGATTTGTGACCCATTGTAAAATTTGTCACTGCCATATCTAAGATTAAAAACTGGCTAATTTTAGGCTTATGGTGTCTGTGTATGGTACCTGTGTAGCTCAGGTACCTGTGAGGCATGAACTTGCTTGGCTCAACAGTGGAGTACTCCAGTACTCCCTGCACACCTGGAGTACTGAGGAGAGATTCCAGAGGGGCCAGTACACAGTCATGCAGAGCTTAGGACTACCAAGGGGTTGCAGGAGATCATTACAAAGGATTTCTGTCAGCTTCATCTTAGCTGAGGTTTGCCATTAAGCAATCAGCCTCCAGTGATCACCAAAAGTAAAATATATGAACATAGTGGCATGGGCTGCTCCTTTACACCTTTATTATTGTACATAATGCTTCAGATAAAGCATTGCTCCCAATCATTATTACACACTCTCGTCTTTCAGTCATCAGTGCCTCAAACCCAAACTAACAGGAGCAGCCAATGGATTTCATTATAATGCACAAAGACTCCTCAAGATTTCAAGCTTTTTTGAAGGGTGGTTGCTTTCCATAGCCAGGACTTGTGCTGTGTATGGGCTACTCTGTGAGGCAGGATGATCACATTCTCACTAGAGCAATTTCTATTGCTGTGTACTGCTGTCTCCGGCAGAGTTGAGCTAAGGCTTGTGAAGGGCCCAGGTTAGAGGACTATTTACACTGTAAGTTATTCTCCAATCATACAATGCTTATTGTCATGGACCAACAGAACCATGTTTCATTGGCTCTAGTTTTGGGAGTAAAATAATCCTTTTAAGAAATCACAGCTCTTAAATGGTATGATTTGGATGAATTTCAAGAACACTTAAATCACTGTTCACTTGTTGTCTGTAGTAAACAAGACTAAAACATAATAGGAAAGAGTAAGCTATTGAAAAACAAGACTAAAAGAGTAAGCTACTGAAATGTGACGAGAATGAAAACCATCAATATTTAATAAAGATGCATTTATATATGCATTGTCATATATATGCATTGTCACCAAACATTGCACAAAGTTTCTGAAGAGCGTTAAACTATAAGTCCCTCCCAAAATGCGTATTCTGCCTATGGTCAGGTCTATAGTCTTTTCCAGCTATCTGGCTCTACTGACTGGTCAGATTCTGGGCTGTTTTCCTTGAATATGGTGAATAACAGGGCATTGGTAGGACTGCCTACAACAGCAACAAGAAAGACATACTCATGCTCACATGCAGTCTACATCTCTGTCCTGATCTTGGCTCTCTGTGCATTTTTCCTTCATGTGAGGGGTGGTGGGGTTGCGTACTGCTGGCTGGATGTTGCAATAATAATACAGTGACCTCCTGTGCTTAAATCCTTTGCTTCCAGACCTACCACAGAGAAAGAAACAGTGAGCTAACAGGTTTACTACAAGGTCATACGCTTAATGAGGTTTTAAATATTGCCGCTCACAGCACAGGAGACTATAATGACTCTAAATTAAACAAGAGCGTTAAAATAAACCTCTAGGATCAATGATTATTACCAGGGCATGGTAATAAACATACATTTCTGTGTTTTCCTATAACATCTCTCATTCAGGATATTAAGGCAATTTACTACTAAAGCCCTATAACCCTCTTGTGATGCAGGTAAGTAATATACAGGAATCACTTTCCTGTTTTTGTGAAATCATTTCTCTCTTCTTTAATAACATATGATAATATTACACAACACTTTGGGTCAAAATGTCTCATTGAATGTCAGAAGAAAATGGAAGAATATGGAAAAGAGCTAGAAATTTATGAATATATCAAGGGTAAATGTCTAACATTCACTTCAAAACACCACAGGAATCTTAATAACCATTTTGCCATTACTTCTCACACAAGTGTTTTCAAGGAAGAGGATAGTTTTCTGCCTCTTCCTTCCCCTGTATTACCAAAGCACAGAACTTTGATAGTTAAATGTTACAACAGGGCAGTTTTCCTACTTGCAGAATCATTACCATTTGAGATCCTAGCAAAAAAAGAAACCTTTCCTGAATATTCCATGGACTGCCGGCAGTTTGGCTTGAACTGAATTATAAGTGGAAGTGGTTAAGCAAAGGAATAATTTTTTTCTCCCGCTTTCCTCAGGCTTGCTTTGAATGTCCCCAGGGAAGCCAGGCTTGCAGTCTGAAAAACTGTACTCTGAACTTTTGCGTTCTAAACAGAGCCGCAGGTACAGTTTATTAACACCAACGCAGGTCCCCTCTGTCCGTCATTTTCCTTGGTTTGCTCCTCAAATGAGTGAAATTTGTTGTCCCCAGATGTAGTCCATATTTTCATTCTGGAACTTCAATAACAACTCTAACATTGCAAAAAAGATGGTATGGCTGAGATCAAAATGAGCTGTATACACATTCCAGCTCAACATTAATGCCGACAGAACAGAGTGTAATATGGGACTACACTACTCTTTTTAGAATATACAACAGAGAAGCAAGGAGGGAATATTCCTAATTGTCTTCAATCTGTTGACAGTGAGCTTTTTAAAGCGTGAAATTCCACATGAACAGGGAAAGGTTATGTCAATAAGGACAAGAAAATGCGACAAATTCTACATTTTAGTTGTGTAGCTGAATCATGTGTCTACTGCAATTGTAATATCAGTGATGAGTCTGACTGGTTTTGTATCATCAATAAATCAGGACCCTGTAGCTCTGTGACTCAGATATCCTTCAATAAGATTTTTCTACCTTATTGGTTACATTTTTTGATGCAGAGCTGCCTTTTTTTTTGTATTAAGATTGATCATAACATGCAAATATTTACTGTAAATGTAATTGGTAAAAGGAAAATACTATATTCTACTTATGAATTTCCACAGTGAATTGCATCTCTATTCAAATCACACACTTTTTGTCACACTTGCGTTGCTTCAACAGGAGAGAAATGCCAGCTCTTTTCCTTTGGCTAAGAGACGAGTTGCCCTCTCTGTTTTATCCCTTGTATAAACTCAGGCAAATGATGAAAAACTGCAGGAATAGCAGCTGTACAATGCTGATCCAATTGTCTGAAGTGAATAGAACTGCTAGAAGGCATAAAACTTGTGGAGTGCACTGATTTATTTGGCACCTGAAACCATGAGAAAACAATTGTTTCAGTGACAATGCACAGTTTCTGAAAGGTTGAGGTTATGACAAGGGTGGTTAAATGGTGGCTTTTGAATTGCATGTGGATTGTGAACAATTCCAGTACAGCATGTATGCCGTATCTGCAGCGTATAATTGGTTGTTTGGCTGTGCTAGCACAAAGGCTGCTGGGCAATTCATATCCTCAGCTGTGGAAGAAAGTGAGCTGGCATTGCTGGGCCTCTCGGGACCCAGCTACGCACTGGGGCTGGCTCCCTCCCACAGAGACCCCCGCGGAGCCATTGTCACCTGTAAACTGCTACCAGAGCTCTCCAAGGAGGGCCCTGCTAGGTGAGACAAAGCAGTTGCCCAGGACAGCATATTGCTGGGCACGGCAAAATGTTTATGCCTCTTTTGCCCATTTTTACCTTACAATTGCTGCTGCAGCCGGGTGGGGTGTTAGACGTTACCGCACTGCTCCTGGCAGGGCAGCTGGGCGGTGTCTTCCCCTTCTCCTAGCTCCTCTCTTTCTCCCATTCTTAGTCCTATCCTCTTAATCAGCACTGGAAGAGCAAGTACCACTTTGCTTATGGCTCTGGCTCTGAGTTATGCTCAGCCACCTGGAGGTGACGGCATGTAGCTAAATGCTCAGGAATTTATTTCCTGCCTCCCCTTGAATGTGATCTTGCCACTTTCCTGGGTTACTTTCTCAGACCTGCAAGCAGACATATGCTCATCTTTCACAATTATCATGAGCGTCAGTGGAAGGTGCTACCTTCAATAGCAACTGCAGGTGCCACGCAGCTAACAGAACAGGGAATCTGACATTTAAACAAGACCAACCATTGCACATGGCATGTCTTGAATATTACTCACTAGTCTGGAAAAGATTGAGCACGGTTACTCATAGTTACTCTAAATTTATTTCACAAGACTTAACTATATACATTTACATGCAGTTACCTGCCTATACTTTGTCATTGTATTTTGCTCAGGAACCAACAAATGCAGTTCACCTGACCCGACAATAAACCACCATTTAAACAAGTAACATTAGGTACTTTTTTTCATTGAATTGTTACGGTCAGTACCTGTCACCCTGACTTATTCTGAGAAGCACAAGGCAATTATTGATTTCTGTGGGTTTGCGCTCAGGGTAATGCAGTTCTCGGCATGCAGGATCACAGAGAAGGTGAACTTTCTCATCAAATTTTCAGCAATGGAAAAGTTGCTAGCTCTTTAAGAAAACTGAAACAGTAGTCATCTTACAAGCTCAGGCCCTGACTTTAAGGTAATCATATGATACATTGAAAGTCCGAAACCACCTATCTTTGCTCATCCAAAAGCTGCAATGAGTAGAGTGGCTCAGTGGGATATGTCAGGCAGAGCTTGGCTCATATTTTAAATTGCAATAAAAAGCTTCAAAGTTCTTCAAAGAACTAGATAAAAAGAACTACAAACTGTCCTTCTGTTTTGTGAAATAAATGAGATCACAGCTTTAGCAAAGCTAGAAGTTGTATATTGCCACTGACTCAATGCATCAGCTGACTAATTGTGACTAAACAATTTTACAAGTAATGCAGCAATTACATAGCAAAATCAAAATGAATTCAGCACCATCTGAAGGCTGGGAATCAAATTCCATGGCAATGTGACAGGTGCTGAAAGTTACAGGAGGTGAAATGTAAGGGAAGCTGATTTGAGGAAATTTGTGCACAGAGACAGCAAAAAGCTCTCTATAGAAATGGGCTACTTCATTTGTTTGTTCCTAAACCCAGATTCCACTCGTTTCTCTTTCTATGTCCCATACAGATATCAATTCCTCTGAGAGACCTATCTTACAGCAATAGCTTTGTTTGGATAGTTCAACTCAGGTGAAAAATACATCTCAAAATGGGAACTAGGTTATAATTTTAATTATGTAGCAATTGCAGACTGATCACATTGTATATTGTAAGGTTTTAGAGTATCACCTGTCTGTAGAACATTAGTATCAGGGTCTATTCCTGTTATTTATAAACGTGGTATAAACTGAAATTAACTGTCAATTCTGTTCCCAGAACTTTATAAAAATTTCACATTTTAGGATCTTCTCCTGAATAATGTAACTAATTAATTTTTTTCTTTTTGTGAACTATCATATTTATTGAGGAGCACTCTTTATCACAACATTTGGCAAAGGCATTTCCAGTTTATTAAAGAGACTGTGATTTAATATTTTGGCCAAGGAAAATCTGCAGGTCCTCTGAGAACCATCTTAGCAGATGTGGAATAGGCCCCTTTTTTTCTAGCAAGAAAGTAGTGTATAAATATTTTACTAATGTGCTGAGGACTACATTTTTTCCTCATGCAATATTAGCTTCTCAAGAAAATTCTCAGAATATATTAAGGCATAAGATGGTGTAGTCTGTGATTACTTGAAAACGTAAAACCTTGTTTTGTCTGTCACTCCTACCCCTGTGTTCCTGTGCAATGGCTGTTTTCTCTTTCCAGAAGCTAAAGCAACACAGTCAAACCGTGTTTCCTGAATGACTGATGGGGTAATGAAAATTAATAGTAGTCCCTACAAACACCATTGATTTTTTAAAATCTCAAAGATTGACACCTTATCTTCGTATTTGAAACAAGTGTATGTCTCTTTGTTGTAATAAATGTAGATATGCATGTATACCCTGATACCTATGAGCATTGTCTGCAGACTCTGAGGAGCTCAGGGACATATTTCAAATTCACTTCAACAAGGGCACCAGGCTGCGTTATAAGGATTTCGTAAAAATCCATCCTTTAGAATCTTGTAAGTAATCTCTTGGATATCCTACAGGCTTTCTTTCATAAAGCTTTCAACACAGAGTTGAGTGGGCTGCGCGTGTGTGTGTGAGGTTGCCCTGATTGAAATGCCAATATTCTCTCTCTCTATGCTCTGAAATTTACTATTGCAATAAAATGGAAGCATTCCCTTGCATACCAAACTGAAGTGCCTGTGAAGAACAACCACTGAAACCCCTCATTTATTTAATGGTTTTGGTTTAATTGACATCAGCATTCAATCCTTCCTACTGGCATATTCATGGTCTCCCTCTCCTGGAGATTCAGTCTGGATTCAGTGTACAGCAAATTCATTACTGAACTGCAGCACCTTCCCTCTCTGAAAGGCAGGGGAAAGAAAGCAGTCACACAAGCATCTAATCTTAGTATTTTTCTTTTATCTTTTTTTTTTTTTTTTAAACTTTTAGGTATTTCCCACAACACCCACCACAAGCAACCCACAACACCACCTCCATCTCCCAGACCAAGTCTCTGTTGAGGGAGAATATGTTAAGAGGATATTTACCTATCTCCCTGACTCCAAATAACCAGTGCCAGAGACAGCATAATACAAATATTTCTGAATAATTCATGAAACGATTGATGGGCAAAAGATATTGCAAACAATGTATTTTAGGCATATTATTTAATCAGCAGCAATAAAACTGCTCATTTTGTAAAGAACATGAATAATTTATTTTAATACTAAAGGATGAGAATTCTTGTAACGCGTGATTTGTTAAGAATGACCCAACCAGCTCTAATCAGAGTCTGGGGAGCATGTGCATGAGTAGCATGCAGCGTGCGAATGTGTAGGCAATGATGAAAGGAAAAATGAGTTGCTCGGAATGGTGAAAGGTCACTGGTACCCACCAGTCCTTCTGCAAGAATGGGGCCCAAAAAGTGTTTGAAATTAGGGTAGAAGAACTGGCGTGATGTAAAATACAGAGGGCAAGGAAGCAGATCTGGTAAAATCTTGCCTCACTTGGGGAAATAAAAACAAATATTACCTGTAGAGAACAGGAGGAATGATATGGGGGGGCACAGTACACGGAGCATAACCTCCACGTTAATGCAATTTCTTGGGAAAAAGTGTTGGGGGAAGGATGTGGTCACATATTAGGGATTACTGTGCTACAGAAGATATTTTTTAATACTGAACACACAATGATCCTAATGCTCTTTTTAGCATAGTGCAGACTGTGTGGGAAAAAGATCCCCCACAACCTCTCTTTCTGGTAGCTCTCTCCTATTCATGGGACAAATCATCTTCTAGAGCTATCTCTGACATTTGTATGACAGCAGTTGTTACCTGTAGGGACCACATAGCCTTAAAGCTCAGTTATGGTAGGGATGGTATTGTGGAATAAGACGATTATGGACTCTAGGACAACCACTAAGAAACTATTTATTTATTCTGCACTTACAGCTCACCCATTTCTAAAAAGTGTCAAAAACATGGTAAAATTTAGGGGCATCCGCCAGTGGGATTTCGCAGCAGATACCACATCAATGCTATACAGCATACCAGCATGGGGACTTACTTCTCGTGAGAGCAGAGCCATTCGTCAGATGGAGCAGGTTTAGTGTGGCTTCTGTAGCTGAGAACTCAGAAAAGGTCTTAACACTTCACATTACAACTGGCTAAGTGGAAGGACAGTCTCAATTTCTACTGAGGGCTTAGATTCCGTGATGGTACCTGGTTAGGAGTTAGTAGATTCAAAGCAGCTGAACCCAATCAAAAAAGTGCTCTGTTTCTACTCCATTCAGTGTACATATCCTAAGTATTTAGTTCTTAAAAAAAAAAAAGTAGGGGCACTATGTAAAAATATCTACAGAATCTAAAGCCCTTCAAAAGAGCACTCTGCTACTAAATAATGTAATAGCATGTATCACTCATTCATTAAATATCAATAAATAATTTAAAACTATCTGTAATTTGAAATGCTCCTGAAATTATATCCATTGCCTTGTTTGTTCTGTATACACTTGTAAGGGGAGTTTCGTGGGCTTTCTTTGGTTTAAACACTTGATTTTGAAATTTTTCTTTGCAGTCATTAACATTAAGAGAAAATGGAAGAACAGTGGATAAATCATTATTTATTTGAGATTACTATCACGAATAGAAAAAAAGAAAGATTTCTTGAAGTGAGAATAAACCCTTTCTTTGGCAGATTAGCTGCTGCCTTCTAAATCCTCCTCCTGAGAGTAGAGTACACAGGAGGTAACTGGATATTATGTCTTTCCCTTCAGCTAGCTGTCAGCAGATTTGCAAGAAGTCCAGGTCATCCATTCAGTAGCTCTCATGACCTGTTTTTGGGCAGCAGGGTGTGATAGCAAGGCGTGGGCCTTGGGTGAAACTTTGGCTTTGCTGACGTTGATTCAACAATTCATTGACTCAGTAGGCAGGATTTCAACCCATGTGCCCCAGTCAAGCGCAGGGCACAGGCTAGCTCTCGATGTTTAATTATAAGGTGTGGGTTGTTCAGCAGCATTTTACATCTGCAACAAAAAGAACCTTCAGTCAAATCTTTATGGGTAATTGAGGTGTTACTCCTCCTTTGCTAGATCAGAAGTAGTGGTCTCACCTTAACCATGTTAACCACGTCACTGTCCTCCTGCTGTACACATTTTCCCTCTCTGTAACAGACAGCAAGGAACTTTACAGATTCTGTAGCTAAAATAACAAGAATTTGTGTATGCATATGAAACACGTTTCCCAGTACAGTGCCAAAGATAAAAATCACAACAAATGTATTTTAGAGTAAATGAATGAATGAAATTTAAGACCGGTACTGCAAAATAAATTTGGACTCACTTTTTTTTTTGGTGGGGGGAACTCATTAGACTGTGAAAATTAATCACACTGTGCATAGTGCTCCACTGGCAAGACATTACTCACTGCAAAATAATTCTGTTGTTTTGGGACTTTGCTTGTATACTAGATTGATGGTGATTCAGTGTTTATTGAGATTTTTGGTTCACATCTCATTTATGTTTATGCCTACCAGATGGTCTTTATTTGTCATAGTATTTCTTAGGAAATATTTTTTTTTAATCTCAGATTTGAGTGTCTGCAAGATGAAGATGCTCTTATAAGTGAAATAAGAAATTGAGCAATATTAAACATTAGAGAAGACAAGTGATTGCTAAGGGTAAAGAAAGCAGATTATGATTACAAATAATAGTTTAAGAGAAAAGCCTGAACTGATCTGATCTGGGTTTTGGTTCTAAGGATAATATTTCCAACCAAAATGCTTATCTTGCTGTGTTCCTAGTCTTGAATTTGGGGATTTAAAGTTAGGAAAAAAGCTAAAGTAGGTCAGTTTCTAAGAAAACTTTTCTGGTAGCAAGACTTCTTTTCTTCAAAACAAACCATTAAAATCTCATTGCCCGAGACGTTTAAGCGGAGAAGCCCAGAGTGCCTAACATTGTTTTATAAGTGTAATATAGGAGCACTAAAAGAAGCAATACCTGCCTAACCATTTCAATCCTTCCTCTTCAGAATAGCAGACTGGTTCATGTTAGATCCCCTGGGCTGAGGTTCAGCCCTCACTTCTGAGTGTTGCAGAGATCAGTGTTACAAGTTGGCTTTTTGTATAAGAAACAAATCTTGGCCCCTGGTTCCCAGGGAGGGACACTGACATTATGGTATTGTTTGTTTGGGCAATATTGATCTTGCCTCCCCCCTTCTTGAATCCCTTCCTGGAATAGGAAAGGCACACAAAGATCTTGGAGCCCATGAGAAATCTTTCATCATTTCAGAGAACAGAATAGTCTTTTCAGTCTTTAATGGCTGAAGCTTTATGAACAGGAGTTAGGTCATTCATCCTCAAGGAAGAGTTTTCCCACAGTAGATACCAGAAAAGCTTTTGACAAATTTCCAGCAAAAAGATATCTTGCTATAAGATACTCTGATAATCCTTCCATGTACAGATGTAGAAACTGGCATGAAAAACTCCTGGGTCTGTTAATCTTGCAAAATTCAGCTAATAATCAGATATTGTCTTCATGCAAAGTCAACTGAAAATATAATTAATACAGCTCCATAAAAATATATAGGGAGAATAAAAACAAAGAATAGGCTTAGATAAACCCAGGAGGCAAAAATACTAACTCCAGAAGTCCTTCTGTTTCTGTCATGAAGCTAACTGAATTATTTTCCTTCAACTGTGAATCAGTAAGTCTTAAGACATGATGCTGAAGGAAAGCTGAAATAAATTGAGTTTGGAACCATAGACCGTTGTCTCAAAAAGAAACAATGCAAACAAGAATAGTTACATTACAGCACTTTGTTAAAGTTTAACAGTGAAAATAGGAAGCAGTGATACCAATTGCTTGGTATAGACTGTGAAAGGTAAACTGAATTAAATCCGGAGTGACCAGAGGAGATGGCAGATGGAATTGGTAGTGGAAGATATTCAAAAACCTCTAAATCTCCTTAAGTCGTGTGGTAATGGCAATATTAATGGCAATCGTGGTTAGAAGCCTTTCACTAAAATAAATAGAGCTTTGGCTGGAGTCTCCACTTCTTTCACAGAGTAGGTTAAAATAAACTTCCTATTTTCTCACCAGGATATGGTTCTTCCCATTGGGAATACTCAGGGGTGCTTAGAAAGTATCAGAAACCATTCTATGAAAGGAAGAAGGGGGGACAAAGCAAGCAAAGATTGCGAGATTTGGAAACCCCGAAAACGGACACCAGATATTTTTGCCACACACAACAACAAGAGCAAAAGTGTTGGTGTATCCGAAATATGGACAGCGGCTCTGATGACTGATTAAGACTGTGGTATGCCTACATTGTACATTATTAAGAGCTGAAAAGCAGATAGTGGTTGGTGTTAATCCAAGCTGATCTTTTCTATTTTAGCTTTTACATGTACTGTTTTATCCAAGTAGTTTCCCCAGTAATGTGACACATGTTTAAGGAGCTCACAGGAAAAGACGACTGGTGACATTTCTGAAAAGATATATCTGGCCATCAGCAGATAAAAGTTTTACCATGCATTTTCTATTTCTTGATTCTGTATTGACACCTTTCCTCCCTCCCCATGTGTTCAAGTTCTCCTGAACAAGTTTTCATTTCGTAGAGTCACTACTGAAGCTGTAATCACAGCTGGGTTGGGCACCATGTCTCACCAGCCCAAGGCAACTCAAGTTCATTGTTTTTGTGGGACCCAGTTGCAAACAGAAATTACAGCATCCCTTGCCCTGTTGCAAACACTCCTTTTTTCTTGACCTCTTTCAATTTGAGGAAGATAAAAACTGTCACAATTCTCTTCAGGCAGTAATTTTTCAATAGCCATTGGTGAAAAGCACTATATTTTAATATCTGTGCCTTCTTATTCAGAACAATGTAGCTATTCAGAGTGAATAGACTTCTCAGGAATTACACAATCCTTTTGTAAAGTTCTTTCTCACTAATCTACAGCTATGTCTTTAAAGATATCCTTGGGGAGATTTAGGAAAGCAGTTGTTTGCTCCACTTTAAATTAAAAGAAAAAAAAGAAAAGCATGTGAATTCAGTACTGTTATTAGCTCAGTAATGCAAGTGGTGTATGCCTCATCATAAATATCTTTTCTTGTGATGGAGTGAACAAGAAATTTTTTTTTTCCTCTAAAAATAATCTTCAGTCTTTTGCACAGTTCTCCTCTGGCCTGTAGGTGTCATAGTCAGAATACGGATGAAATAGATAAATATTAGTCTACTTACATGAAATAACTTTCTGAAAAGTGATGCTGTTGGTAAGTAAGTATTGTTATTTATTGAAGCTTTGGAAGTGGAGAAACTACTGTAGTGTATAGGCAACCATAAACTATAAAGGATTTCATTGCACATTCTCTACCTCCAAAGGTGAAGTTTCTCAGGTTCCTCAGCTAAAAAACTTTTTTCTCAAAAGTCTTATCCCGAGGCCTCCAAATCTGAACTTGCCTGTTTTGATCCCACTCTTTGTCCATTCTGCCTCTCATTCTTGCTGCTTTTTAATATTTCTCTAACTCATATAAGACTCAAAGAATTGACTGAAAAGATTGAAAGAGCAGCATGTTCCTGTTTCTCCACCCCTTGAGGCAGTAGAGTGGTGGGCTGTAGGTGTGATAAGGCCACAGGATGAAGCTGCAGTGAATGCTAGGGAAACATCTAAGGAACCTAGTAGTGTCAAATTCCAATTCTCATACTCTGTTGATTACTAAGTAGTTAAGGATACCAAAGCTTAGATTTACCCAGGCTAACTTCAAGATTTTTCCTGAACATCTAAATTAAAAACGTTGCCACACTGCATAATTGATGCAATGTTCAAGCATCACCAGGAGAACACTGATCTACATAAGATGTCAAGTTCTCTCCAGCTGCAGTGGAAGCTAACAATGAACTCCAAACATGACATCCAAGGAAAATATACAAAGTCACATGCGGTAAAACTAGGCCAGTTTCACATTAACGATAAGATATACTAGGATCTGATAACATGTTAATAGGCTGCTTACATAAATTTCATTTAATCTACCACTGCTATGCAAACAACTTTGTAAACAGAGTACAACAGCTATTCTGCTTGGCCAGTGCTCAGCTATTATGATTTGTAGAAAGAGCATAATTTCCTCCAGTAGAAGTTTCAGTGGGAATTCTAGTTCATCAAGGACAGAGGTGTCGAAGCCTGGGACATTTGTAAAACATGTAAAAGAGTGAATACTTAGGAACAGTTTGGGGAATGTCAGTTTAAAGCTTTCCCTTTAATAACCACCTGAAAAATGGAACTAGAAAAAGAAAGTTCTATATCCTATGTGTAAATGTGCAGTGCAAAGAAGGATTATAATTTAAAGAAGATTTAACAATGTGATTAGTTAAAATTGGTACCTTCCTGTCTTGAGCCTTCTTTTCTCCTTAAAAGCAGGGAGAAATGATAAACAATTCTTTGATGTCATTTGAAAAATATCTGACTTGTGATGTAGGACCTAAGATGGTAAAAATAGAATCCTTGGTTAGAACCATGAACCCCTCTTCTGGCTTACTATATAGCTCAGAAAAAGATTTCCATTCTTATTGCTATAGCCATTCATTTATAGAAAGATTTAATTTAAGGATTTCTAATTATTGCAGCATGAAACCAGGCTTTAGTAATGCTGAATAAAAAGACCTATCAGATGTATACTGAGGACACTAGACCTTGACATTTCTGTGACATGTGGATCTATATATTAATTTACTTATGTATTTCCAGATAATGATACAACCTTGTGCAAGATTTTTAGGATGCAACTGGAGATCACACTCAGTTGTTCTTGGAGCTGTATGGCACCTGAGTCTCAACATTATTATTTACCCCTAGCTACCTGGAACAAAGGATTTAGCATTTCCCTAGCTAAAGGAGCTAAAAGTTGCATCTGGAAGCCCTAATGGATGTTTAGAGCAGATTTTAAAATCCAGTTTCAATACCTGGATATTTCTGTTCTGATCCAAATATTTTAAAACCTTCTTAAAGTAGTCTAAATGGAGCTTTGAAATTCATGCTCTATAACAATATCTTATTGCTGATCACATTACACGGTGAAACACTTCACCATGCATTTGCTCCTGACTGTTAACCCTTAGTCAGCTGTAACACACAGAGCGTCATGTGCTGGGAGATGGTGATAGTTTTGTCCACTTTCTAAGACATCCCCTTCTCAGATACTAGCATATGTCTGCCAGACATTATGTGCTATTAGAAGAAACCTGGGGAGGGTTTATCCTTGTGGTCTCTTATTTCAATCTGTTGGTGCGTAGTCTGGTAAGGAAGTGGTGCCTGAGATGTACTGTTTCTTGCAGGTGGCACCGTGCCTGAATTGCTGCTGAAGACAAATGGAGTAAAGGTGCTCAGAATCAGCTCTTTAATTCTAAAAGGGCAAGACATAAGGACACTATCCAGGATTTCCAATAGAAGGCAAATTAGTTTAAGTTTTGAAGATCTGGGGTCATTTCTGGGTGCACCCACAAAGTTGTCCAACCATTCTCATATACAGAAAGCTGAGATTTGTAGGGAGTTTTATTTTTCATATTACTCAGACTAGTACCGGCTGAATGAGGAGGTCCTGCCTGTCCATCTGCTGTAGAAGTGTGTTTCACTTTGTCATGCAGTTTTGCTCCGGGTAAACTAGAAGTGTAAGTGACACTAGGTATCATACTGTGCTCTGCCTATGTTTGAAGGATGAGTCCAAAGCATGTTTTTTGGTCTGTCCCTTGGAAGATCTCCAAGGAGATATGACTCACTTCACACAACTTTGTTTCTTCTATATGGATATTTACACATCTGAAGAAGTCATCCTTGGCTCGCCTTATAGCTATTGGGCAGAAATAGACAATTTAAAGGCATGACTTTTTTTCACAGCTAATTGGTGCCTAGAAGTGTCCATTTTTCCTCCATTGATTTTAAAGGTGCTCAAGTCTATTAGCTCAGAGGTAAACCTGCATTTGCTCACGTAAACCAAACAAAAAAGCCTGATCCCATACGATGAAATAACTAGGAAGACTTCCAGTTACTTCAGGGAAGTCTGAATGCATTAAAAAATTAGCTGGAAGGTTGGGTGATGCAAATCTTATTGGATATTTCTGTACCTAAAAGAATAGCTGAATTCTGCATGAGTTTCAACAGCCTAGTTAGAGTAGGCCACACAATGGATTAAATTGCAGTAAGGGCAACCAAGAACATGGATTGTTTAAAAAATGAACAAACCCAAGCAATTATATCAAGACGAATAAACATGCCCCATCATCTAATCTGATCCCATTAGGTGGGGCACAGGGCAACCCTTCTTCAGGATCAAGGTGTTACTGGTGAAAAGGGAAAGCTTTCTACATAGGCTGCTGGGAGAACAAGTGGAATGAAAAGAGTTTGGAAAAAGTTTATAGAAGATAAAGACTGAAGCTTCTTTAGAAGCCTTGAATATATTTTTTTCTTCCTTTCTGTATCTAGGGATTTCTTGTGCCCTTGCAACTATTTTAGCTTACTTTTTTTATAGCTAGTCAGCACATAAGCTACTTTTTCTTTTGCAGACTCTGAAACTTACTGTTGCAACTGAAAAGAGATGCAGCAAAGACTTACTGCCAAAGACATGGTTTTCTTCCCCCCACAGGATAGCCTATTAAAGCAATAGCATTAACGTTTAGAAAAATTCTCAACCTTTTCTTCCTCTTATAAAAGAAAAAGAAAACAATAAACAGAAAAGTAAACAAGAAAAACCTTTCCCGAACACTATATGTGGCCCATATCAGAAGACTTGCCTGATCTTCATCAGAAAAAACAGCACATCAGTAACTGAGTTCAACAGCCTTACTCAGTAAAGCAACCTCACCCGTATAGGCAAAAAATATTAATGCACGTAAATTACATTGGTGACAAGAATATGCTCATGAGCAACAACTGCACTGATTCTTGATATTTCCTTTTACAAAACAAGAAGTAATCCCTCAATATATCTCAATAATACTGGAATGTCTGTGGTTCAAAGGCACCTGTCACTTGGGAGACTTACCTAGCCCCATAGCTTTGAAACTCAGATAACTAATGAGCATCTGATTTGTGAATGCTTCATATCAGGAAAGAAATCTGAAGTTGTTGGAAAGGACCCTTGTCAGAAAGTTGTCCTTAAGGAAAACTTTACAAGGTTTCTTTGCAATCAGCATTTTCTCTTATTCTATGAAGAGGAGGAAAGAATTCCTATAGAGCTCTTTTAAGTCTCAGGTAACTTTAGAACGAGGGGTGGGTTTTTTGTAGTTTTTGTTTATTTTAATGTTTCTTGGAGGAAGAATTGTTAGGTGCAGCACATCTCAATCATACTTTGATTCAATGTATTTTTGTATAACATTCTGGCAAGCAGCAACAACTCTTTTTTTTTTTTTGTCAAATTATTATTTATTTAAGGGGTTTCTATGACTTAATGATGCTCCTATTCTTCTATGGAACCTTTTAACAGAAAGAATTTCAAAATCTGATGTTCCAGTGTGCTACAGTATGCCAGAGCCTCTGCTCTCAAGAACATAATGTTGAAATGTTAACTAAATAAAAAGAATAAGAGCTGTTTTTAAGGAACTGCTGCAGGCTGGCTGTTGTGTGTGTACTTCTTAGTATAAATACAGGTATAAAAAGGTTTGGATCCTGACTGCACTGCAGCAATAAGGATGGACATGAATTATATTTTTTAAATTATTTACAACTTCACAGTCTGTGGCTTTAAATTATTGATGCTAGTGACAGCAACTGTCAATGAGACAAAGCTTCCACTGAAACAGCAGGAGCAGCATGCTATGGTGCCAGGGACCGGTTTGGTTCAGCCCTTCCAATCCTTCTTATTAAGGAAAAATGTCACTTCTCTCATGTTAGAAGGGCAGAAAAAAGGAAAGATGATCATTATTAAAGGAGAAGTTTCCTGCAATAGTCTTTGATTACAGTGTGTCTCTCAGAACTCTTGGGATAGCAAAAATGTTCTAACTGAGCATAAAAGAGGCCAATCTTAGCAGTGAGTGACTGCATAATGTTTGCTATAACACTTTTTTTTGCATGTAGGGTTATAGCAGCAAGAAGGTCCCTGCTGCACCACAAAGGATGAGGAAGCACTGTGTGTTAGAGAGACTTAAGGGGGCACATCTCTCCCCACCTACGCCCCACAGTGCACTGACCATGGCAGTGTAACTCCACATTCAGGCCATACCTCCAGGACAAAGGTATCAGCCTCTCAGATGTGGTAGAAGCACTTGCACCTCTGTTGGTATAGCAGCAACAATCAGGAGTACCGCAGATCATCTGTCTTCTTTATTACTGCTGCTCTCCCCCGCTGACCTATGCAGCTGTAATCTCCTGAATCTGTCTATCTATATCTGACAGCTTCCTAATAAAGTTCTGTTGCTGTAGGTGCAAAAGGACACACCTGTTTTAAGCATGGTTGTGTAGGACTCTGTTTTTCGTACTGGTTTATTCAAGTTCAAAGCAACAACAGACTAGGTGAAATTCATGAAAAGAAAGAGTACCTTGTGGTTTCGGATCTGGGAATTTGGTTGGACCCATTACTGCTGAAAGGAGAGAAAATTCCTCATGTGAAAACATCAGTGAGCCATGTGTGTGTGCTGCATATGTACTTGCAGAGTGGAAGAGAGCTGTGTGGAATATGAAATTGTATCCTGTACTGCTGGGGATCAGGTGCCGAATTGTATAAAGACAAGTACTATATTAAGAGTGGGGAAATGACTGAAGAGTGAGTGATTCTCTGTAGAGAATGATTTTCAGTGGAGGAGGAGAATCATGCCTCTTGTGTCCTTTTGTGTGCAGAGCTGGAAAGAGAGAATCAGGTGTCTTCTGCTGTGATTTAGGAAACAAAGATCATCTTAATGACTTACAAAACAGTAATAGGCACATCGACACGTGCTGAGGAGCCTGTGAAGCTGAAAGAAATGAAGTGTGCTTTTATGGTTCAGGTTAAATCTCACTAAAATGGACTTGGATTAATACTGAGGCAATGGCTGCTGTCTGGCTGCAGGTCACCAAAATGGCAGGAGTTGTACCACCCCACAGGATCTAAACAGGGCTCATCTGCGTAGCCTAGAAGGACGTCCAACTCTGCAGCTTTACATTGCCCAGGGCACTGGCCTCAGGGAGCTATGCCTGGTCCATCAGCCTTGCAGAGGAGAGTGGCCTGAAACTACATTGTATTGTGGCTGTTCTGCTGCAAAAAAGGGACTAGCCCCTTGAGCAGAGTGTTTGACCTGAGCCCCAATATAATGGCCATAAGATAATAATTTTTTTTCCTTTTTTCCCCCATCCATTCAAAATACCTGAAGTAATGACAGCACTGTTGTAACAACGTAATGCAAATGTGCTAAGGATAATTAAAAAACAGGGACTCAGGACAATGACAGAGATCTAAGCTATTTTACAATGCAAGTGTACTGTACAAGACTTAGAGACCCAAGAAAAGATTTGCATAACTGTATTTGGGTCATTGCAATTGCAATATTAAGGTGAGAATTTAAAGTGTCAGCAAAATAAAAAACAGCAATAGGATCTGGTAAGCTGTCCCTAGGAAAAAGCAATGTGAGGAAGCTTTTCAGGTGAATCCCCTTTGACTAAAGAAGCCATGACTAAAGAAATAGTCTTGTTCAATTCCTTCAGTGCTTCGGAAAGCAGAACACTGCTTCAGAAATTCAATTCAGAAGATTGCCAAGATAGCTAAGATGCTTGATTTCTCTTCCTTCTACTAACACCCCACAGAGGCCTGATGTTTGGTTGCTTAGGTCAACTGCGTCTTGGTCCCACCTCCCCAAATAGGTAATGCAGCATATTGCTCTGCCACCATTTACTTGACCTTCATCACGGTCATAACATGAAAGTATGCAGTATATTGACAGTGACCTCACAGTTGCTTTCTTACATAAAGATCCTTCCAGCAGCTTTTACTGCAGTTAATAGTGAGGCTGCTGACATCATAAGAAAATGGATCACATCACTTTGATTCAGTATAAAATATTTAGTGTTCAAGGTCATTGACTATAGACTACTGACATCAGGTAGCACCTACAGACTGAAAACATTGAGGTTTTTTGATACTAACTTGCAGAATCCAGCAAGAATATTTCATTTTGTAGTTTAACCACTAGTTAGTGGCGTAACAGCAGCAGAAAATGCAAAGACTCATGTTTTCTTTATATAAAACCCTGAGCAGGGGATACTAATGGGAAGATCTCATTGATGATATTCCATGAAGAAATGAAAGCTAATGAAATAGAAGTATTCATATAACATGATGCAAAGAAAGCATTTTTAAGCAGAAAAATAAGATTTCTTATTCATCTAAACCTATCCTGCATTTCTCTTCTAAAACCAGAAAATTCACTGAAGTACATACATGAATTCATTATAATATAAGAACATTTAACATTTTTTTGCAGAATCTCTCTAGTGACATACAATCATGTTCATTAGGTCAGATCTTCAGATCTTTCTCACCCATCTCATGGTTTTATTGTCCTTGACTGCCACTGAACATAATGGGGTCTGAGGCCTTTCATGTATCATGGGTATAGGGAGGGCTCTCTGCAGTGACAAAGCTGAAATATGTCCAACTGTATAGATTCTTCTATCAAATGCAGGTAGATTTCTCCAGAACCTGGCTACCTGAGCATCCCAGTCTTTTTGACATATATATCTTCCAGAGAGTTAGTAAAGGACCAATACATAGCTGCATTATTCTTAGCAAACTAGGAACTGTTGGTTATGTCTTCCAGGTGGGGAAACTGGGGAACCGGACAGTGCCCAAAATTAACCAGCTAGTGAATGACAGAGCTAGGAACTGCAGATCTTCCGAGTCCTGGCCCAGTGCGACATCCATTGGGCCTTGCCTAGTTTATATTCTACAGAGAGGAGAATTAAGACAAAGAGAAACAAAGATTTTTGACTAGGTCATGAGGAGAGTCAGCCACAGCAAGTAGAACCCAACCTGAAGACTTTTACTTAGGCTAGCGCGTGTCCCACTTAGTACTTCTTTATGGATAGAAAAATCCCAGACTGAACTTACCTCGCAATAGCACAGTGGAGGAGGTAGAGAGCTGAGCAGGTGCCTCGGTTCCTTCAGCTCAGGGGAGAAGAATTTCTGTTTATACAGTGCATTATCCTTTCCAAAGCCATGGCTGGAAGGCTGGCCTGGGGAACAAAACCCTGGGTTATCACAAGTGTAATACTTTCTGCACTCCAGCCTCTCAATAATGCAGGCTCCTGTTCATACAGGTCTTGGGTATGGACTTTTTTCCTCCCTCTACCGAAACAGAATTTATCTTTTTGATTTACATATTTTTAACTAGTTCCTGTACAGATATATTTAAAAATCAAAGAAAACTACAGCAGTGAACAGCAGGTGGTGCTGTAAGACCTGCGATTAAGCACTCTCCTGACTCCGGCTCCCTATAGTTGTCACTGAAGAGTGTGGAAAACATGCTGAGCTTTTCCTCTTGCCTGTGTAAGAGAGGTCTGTAATTAGAGATTATGCAGACACCATGACTAAAACGGCTGCACTCAGAAACAAAAATAAATATTAAGTCCTTTTATACCAGTAATTTATGTGGCTACTTAATATCCTGGAGAAACCTTGTAACAGGGTCAGTCCAATTGAGAGAAGTCCCCTTCGTTCCCTGCTTTTGGGCTTCTGTTAAAACTTCATCTGGGAGATATTCTAGGACTGGTAGAAACTTCAGTCTCAGGGTGACTTTTTGCCTGCCAAAAAACTACCAAACCATCACTGAACTCTGCTCAGGAAATGGAAAGATAAAGAAGTGGACAGGAAGTACAGGATTCTTGCCTTTAACTCCAGTAGAAAATAAATGGGAATTTTGATTTCCCCTGCCTCAACTCTTACATTCCCTTTCTGTTTATTTCCATGGTAGACAGGAGAATAACAAGTCCATCATCAAAAATTTTTCAGTTTCAACACTCTTAACACAGTGCTTATTTGCTGTCTCTTCAGGCACCTGATCCCCAGTGTAATACAAAATATAGTTTTACACTCACTCAGTTTCACAAAACAATGAAAAAGTTTGATTTTTAATTTGTGCCACCATATTAAAAAGCAAGTTTTAACTAGCTCCTCAGAGGGGTCTATGTCAAGCTCCTCACCAAGTTCCCATGGAATGAAGTTGGCCCTCAACCTTTTCATGGGCTGGAATAATGACGTTGTGTTACATTTTAAGAGGCTTGTGTCTTTTGCATAGATTGTTTCTGTGGACTACAGTGTAGAAAAAGCTCAGGAAGAAGTAGTGCAGGTTTCAGTAACTGCTATCAAAGATCTAATGCCATGCAGACATGCATAAAAGTAGCTTTATATACCAAAATTGTTGTATTTATCTTCTAAACATTAGGATGAGAGTCTTTACAAAGACAAGGGGAGGGGAACGCCCCAATCTGCTAATGCCATTTCATTGTAACATAATAAATTAAAGTCAATTTAGTTTTCCTGTTTTGGATTATTAGTACCCAATAGATCCTATTGCAAACTCAACATAGGAAGTGACAAGGAAAGGCATGAAAACTTGGGTTTAAGTTTAATAACTCATAAATATTCATGCATTCAGTTAGTTCAACAGTTATACTGCTTTATTTTCCATCTATTTTCCTCTGGGGCAGAACTATAAAACACAGACCCGATGTTAATAGGTAACAGTTATTTTAATATCTGTAGACTTCCGGAAAAGTAATTCACAGGGATTTGGTTTTTTTTTTTTTTGTTTCGTTAGACTTTTTGGACACAGAGAGAAGTACAGTGACATTTTCACTGTTTTTGCTCAAGGACAGAACTGTTTAGAATTCCGTTCTTAAACAAAATCACTCAAGAAATTTAAATGTCAATTTTAGAAATTCAGAATTAAAAACTTCTTCCAGATGAGACTTAATTTAGAGAGGAAAGAGAAAAGTTTGAATTTCATACACTTTTCAATTTGAGAACAGACACTCAGAGAAATCCCACAAATAAAAATCTACCAATATCAGTCTTTCCTCACAAGTTTTATTGCTTATAATGAAAGGCTGAATCAACAAATGCTTTAGAGAAACATTAACAGGTTTTATCATCAGATGGAAATGCCTGTGTCCTATTTTGATGCAACAATATTATAGGGAATCAGTCAAATACATTCCTACATTAGAAACAAACTGGAAAATGTTTATGAATTCCTTTGGCATTCATTGAAGTGTTTCACATGGCTTCAGAGTAAATCTCATGTAAAAATTTCTTAACTGGAAAAGCAGCCTATCTGGCTGACTGCTTTTAATTACATGTCAGAGGAAACTTACTTGTAGACCCCTATTAGCAGAAAATTATGTGTTTAAATGCAGGATTCCACTGCTACTATGTGTGCTGTTATTTCTGGTAGCTCTGTAATGGAATGTTCAGATGTAATATTTGAAATGAGAAGTACGATTTTCTTCCTGTCTCAGATGGCTGTTTAACTGCTTGTGACTTCTCCCTGCTGGGCAAACACCCATCCCAGCAGGAGCCTCATTTCGTACTGTATTATGTGTGAAGTCTGTATGCTGCAACATCATTCCCAAACACATTTAGAAAAACCTGTTGCATATTATGTGCCTTTCCTCTCAACTATTCTCAGTTGTTAGCATGGCTTCTCTGGATGCTGTCACATTAAGAACAGCAGCTTGCTTTCTTCCCTTCTTTTCTGTGCTTGTGGAGTGAGATTTGACAGTCTTCCCTAGGGACTTTAAACTAAAGTTTTGCATTTGAGAAAGTTGTCACAGAACTTCTCCTGCCCTCCTAATTCCCTTGGCTATACCCTCTGCTAGTTTTAATCTTGTTATATCTCAGCTCAACACATGTCAGCTGGGAAGTGCTTGAGCTGAACATGTTTAGGCCATATTCCCCTCTGATACAAGCATGAGAAAGTACAGACCAGCCAATCTGACTCTGGGTCATCTAATGTGGCAAGTATAAATCTTTTCACTGAAAAAACACAGATGAAAATTTGTATTTTATGGCCCCTACATAGATCCAAGGTAAGTAAAGGTCACATAACAGGAGACCAAACTCCTTGCATTGACTTACCTGTAAAACTTATGTCTGTCTTTTATCAGGAGCTGCCGTGGTGTAAGGTTGCTCTTCTCTGCAGGAGAGAAGAGGTTGTAGCTGTCAGGGAGCAGCACGAGCAGGGCTACACCATGACAGGGGCCAAGCCAGGAGCCACAGGTGACCCCAGAGCAGGCCAGCCCCTCACTGACAGGGTACCATCCCACAGAGCCCAAGCTGGGCAAGCAGAGCTGGAGGTTTGAAACAGGGTCCATCAACAGCCTCTGACACAGTAAGGAAATAAGCCATATCCAGGGTCTGGCCAGAAACAGGGCTGGAAACAAGACTGCACTGCAGGTCCTAGGTCCACTCAGGAGGCAGGGCTGCAGACCAGCTACCTACAACACACATCCCAGCTCCATCCAGGAAACAAGGCCAGACTCAAGAACAAAGACAGTCATTCCTGTGACTCAATGTAGGCAAGAAGCAGGTGTGCTGGGCTGAGCTGAAATAGGGCTCCTGGGCCAATGGGCAGAGGGTGTGGGGAGGCTCCAGATGAGGGTGGTCAGGGCTATCAGAGCCCTCTCCATCACCCACCGGGAGCTGCCATTCCCTACTTGCTTCCTTTCAGAGCTCCCAGTGACTTTTGTCACCTCTTCCTTCATGCCAGCAGTTGTGCATTCCTTCCTGGCATATGGCAAGAGTCCTTGCTGCTTTTCTTCCTCTGACTGCGCACAAAGCAGGTGGCAAAAGCAATCAAATAAAGCAGAACTCCAGTGGGAATGGTAAGCTCTGAATGATTGCTGATCACCTCCTGGTCTTTGTAAAATGGAACAGGAAAAGAGCTGGAGTGAAAGAATGGAGCAACTAAAAGCTCCATTGGAGCCAAAACTCTCTGGAGATTTGGAAAACTCACAGGAAGTTTTAAATAGCATGTCACGCTGTGCTTGCAAGCATCTGTATTAGGACGCCAGCAACAGACGAAATCATTTAGCAGGTTGCCCTATTTCTAGAATAGCTGTCTTTGAAGTGCTTTATGTGCCTGATAATTTCCGTGTAACTCAGAAAAAAGAACGTAACGCTACTACTGTTATAAGGAAATTTGGAAAGTATGGCACCACACAACTGCAAACAGTTTATAAACTGAAGGTGAAACCAGAGAACAGTCTGTGACAGAACTGAGGCTGAAGAGCAATTTTTAAGGGATAGGTATGTTCCCAGCAGGAGATGTGTCTGTGAGCAGAATTGAAAAATTCTGAGGGCTACTACAGAAAAAATCAGAATTAACCCCTCATGAAACAATTTGAGTTCACCAGGCAAAGAAAATCAACCACTCCACAGTAATACTATGGAGGATGGTCAGTGCTCTGAACTTGAAGACATAAGAAAATCCAAACCACTATGAGCCACCTGAGACAGTAAGTGATGCAGAGCTCAAAGTTTCAGTCTGGCAAAAAGAGCAAGTGGAACTGGCATGTATTCAGCTCCCAGGGTGTTTTATGGGGAAAGTCATCAATATTTTGGTGGGATGGAAGGCATGAAGGTTTAATAGAATGACGTTTTGATCTGGGAAAAAAGCACTAGCTGAGCATGTCTGAGGCACAGAGCAACTATGGAGAGACCCAGAACTAAACTAAAGTAAACTTAAATCCAGTATGATAGAAGTAATATACCTGGAAGAGATGTACATGCAGATCACAATAAAGCTGAAGGTATCACTAACATAGCTCTGATAGATAAATGAGAAGGTACAAATTTCCTTGAAATGCAGAATTATGGAGGGAGTATTGCTTCTAATCTGCAAGATGCACATAGAGCCCTAATAAGGGGTTGGAAAAATGAAGTCAGCAGCAGTTCAGAAATAGATCCTGCCAGATGAGATTATGACTTTCAGCACAGAGCAGCCATGTGAGTGCACTCCCAGCCCAGCTTGCTAATCAGAGAAGAGCTCTCAGTCTACTTGTGTGAACATCTGCAGTGAACATCCAGGCTCTCTAATACAGCTCTGACATCTTTTTGACAGTTGTCATCATGTTGAAGGCAGACTAAAGCACATTTAAGATGTGTATTGCTATCATGTAACTTTATAAACAGAAACAGTAGAGGAGAAAGGGTAGAAAAATGGCTAGGGACCAGCTCCAGGATGGTTTTTGTCAACCTCCATTTTAAATCGTAAACATACGGTTCAGTCCTGAGCTGTCAAATAGTCTCTTCTTGCATGGTGGCTTGCCTGCTATGTTTACCACATAATAATTTCCTTTCATCAGCTGGCAGGAGACAAATGTGGAAAAACCATTGGTATTATTTTAGTTTCTGATTGTCTTTGGGTCCAAATCTCTGCTGAAGACAGTCAGTATTGCTTAAGGAACTACAATGTTCAGTTGTGGGAATAGCAGGAAATCTGGAAGAGTTCAGTAATAATAGTAAATATTTTTTGAAAAGGGTTTAAATGGGCATGCTTTCAAATCCCCTTTCATCTGACAGCCTGACACAAAGATCGGAGAATTTGGAAAGCCATGGCACCTCTATATACATGTTTCATTCCTAGCTTGATACAGAAGTGCTTCATGATCTTTCAGTAGCTCTTGATAGGCTACAGGGGAAGAAGAAATTGCCAGGGTATAGACAGAGTTCTGATATGTCTTTTCTCCTGACATGGTAGAAACTGTAAAGCCATTGAGTTGGAAAGTCTTCCATGTATGGAGAAATTATCAGGCTTGGCCAAGGATCAGTTGGCTTTAGTTTTCTTTGTCAACTTCCTTTGTACTGACAGAAAACTGCATTGGAAGGAACTGGAATCTGTCAAGGCCTTTCATAGCTACCAAATGAGCAATGAGAAATCCAGCTCTGCCTTACGCATAAGAACTTGGTAAGAAAATTTGCATGACACAGCTGTATATCTTGTTAGACATGATGAGAATTTACATATTATGTATGTAGTTACACCACAAATGGACATAGCCCATCAACTGCACTAGAGTTACATTAGACATGAATCAATTTTTATATATATTGATCAGCATTAGGTCATGATCTTTCCATGAATATACACTCAAGAACTCAAGGATAAAGTTGAAGTATAGAATCAGCCAAGAGTATAAATATGACAATTTTACTTCACATTAGCAGTAATAGGGTTTTAGTTTAAAAGGATATCTACAATATCATTCTATTTTTCTGTTTTTCACAAAAATTTCACCACATCTTGTGGGAAGTGTACTAAGAATGTTCCTTATTAATATCTATGTTCATGTCAGGTACATTAGTCTATTCATCTTCTATGCAAGTGAGGTCTTTTTTTGTGAGAAGTGAAAAAGGGAATTTTTAGTTGTAGCCAACTGAGATAGCCTATGTTTACATTCATGAGAAGAGGTGGAAACATTTGTTTACATGCAGTGATAGTAGTCCAACTTTAACTATAGATAACAGAGCATTGAAAGTAGCAAGTATAGACCCTTCTACTACTACGTATTAAACTCATAAAAATGACCGCTGCAAATTTCCCCATCAATGGATTCTGCAAAGAACAAGGTTTGATTCAACAGGTGATATCTTCCAAAACTCCAAAGCATAGGCAGAACAAGCCCTACCTGATGCTATCCAATATGGTGCTTATTACTGCTTAATCTGCCCAGATATATGGTATAATAGTTCAATTCAGGTCATGTTGGTATTCTTGTCATACTGGATATCAGTGGATGACAAAACTGACAGCGAGACCCTCTAATTGGGACAGTACCTTTTTTTCATAAGCCAATAGTGCATTATTCTACTCAGAGAACTGCAAAAATTCTGTGGGCAGTGCATGTTTTTGAAACTAGAATTGCCTAAGTCCATTGAGGTCTTTGTGTGGACTAGAACAGCTAGGGCATCACTTAATCCTGAGTTGTTCAAATTCTCCTCTGGTAATCACAGTCCCCTCCTGTTATAATGCAGGTGTACTGCTGTGACTCTATTAGTTGTTCTCCCCAGAATTTCACTACAAATGATTACTGGAACAAGGAGCATCAGTAGGTGGGGGGCAAAGATTTATGTTGTAACGAGATGATGTACTCTGTATGGCTTCTAACGCTACCAGTGTCTGCTTGGAAATTAGGCGTGCTATATCTCCTTTTCATGGCCAAACACAAATTCAGCTGTGGCATTCATGCAAGCTCATTTGCAAAATGTATGATAAAGTGTATGTTCTACATATATATTTTAAATGATCTTCAGAAGTTTTTTGTTCCCTTGTCATTTAGCATCTGCCTTTAACTATCGGTTCCTATTCAATTCCTGTCCTGCTAGCTATACTTTCACTGAGCCATAGAAGCTAGAGCTGGAAAATAAGACAGCTAGCAAATCTAGGCTAGCAACTATCTCACAAATGCATGTTTTTACCTTCCAAGTATATGCAATGCTTTTGTGAGCCTTGTTCAGACAACCCTTCCTCTTTAGCCAGTCACTTAACTCCTTGATATTTTTCCTGCTTTCCATCTGATCTATGTCTTTTTTATTGTGAACCCAGCAGTCGATAGGAGTTTGCTCTTGCTGCTAAAGGTCACCCAAATCTTCCTCCTGGGCAAACCCCAGAACTTCATTTCTATTTTTTCTTCTTTAATCTTCTGGCTGCTTTTGGCACTACTGGTCTCCCCCCTTTCATAATCTGTTTCCTTTCTGGCCTCTCTTGATTTTCCTCTAGCTATTTCCACCATATTTGTAAGGTCTCCCTCACTGTCTGGTCCATTCCTCTGTTATCTGTCACAAGTGTCCCTGAAGGCTTTGCCACTGGTCTCATCTCTCCCTGGATGTATTCACAAGCAGAACTTCTGAGAGGTTCCAGCCTTCTGTTCTGAAATAACTTCACTGCGATTAACAGACTGCATGCTTATATTCCCAAAAGGTTAGAAACTTATTTTTTCTAACTTGTTTATTTTCATTTTTGGGGGTGAGAGAATGAATGTGGTGAGGGAAACAAGGAGTGACAATATAGTCAATATAATTGGACCCACAGCCCATGCATTGTAACAGCTGAAACCACCACTAGCTCAGTTATCCAGGAAACCTTGGGATAGAGAAAGTCAGAGAAAAATGAACAAAACTAGATATGGTTATGATATAGAAAATATGTACTAGAATCATAAAAGTGTCATTTCACAGTTACCATAATGAGAACAGTCTTAGATTTTCCTTTTCCACTTTATTCTTTTTTTTTACTACTGAAGTCAGGAGGATGGAGACAAAAAGAATACAAGACAGTGTAATAATAAATTACAGACAAAAATGGTTCCCCAAAATGTATGTACTTTTAAAAATTTAACCACCAGCTGTATACTTTGCTTCTTAGAGTTTGAAGCTGTCCCTGCTTTGAGGGTGTGCAGGGTGGCAGGACCAGATGACCTCCTTCCAAAGTCATGCTATTGTTCTAAAAAGCCAAAAGAAATCTGTTTTTAAAAAATTGTCTTTTCACGGGAATTTTCATTTAAAGCCCTTTAAAGGGTTTTACTAGCTTCTTAAATGATTTATTTGACTGAGACAATTGTTATTTAGCACATGCTTTACCTCCTTATTCAACCCAGTGTCCTGAGCAAGGCCTTCTTGCAGATCCACTGCTTCCCAGACTGACAATGATCGGTCACATGTGATTTCCACCAGTTATAAGTATGAGAAATGAAATTTACACCTCAGCTGGACCTATCCTCTGAAAACTGCTCTGAAGCAGACATAAAAATGACTGTGGTTTAATCTCTTCAGTTTAACTTCCCTTAGCAATTTTCATGCATACATATAAAAGTCAAATCTATACGCTACCCATGTTTCTTTCCTACAAGAAACACATCTAAGGGAATGGTTATTGTTATTTCTGTTTTTAAACTTACTTGGTTCTCAGTTGTTATAGTGAATAAGACAAATATTGCCTATATCTTTGTCTGAGAGAGGTAGGTTAGTCACAGACAGCGGTATGATATAGCAGATACTTTTTGCAGTGACTAAGACCAAGTATTTTATTTATTGTATGATGTTTTCTTTAAGAACATAGTCGTACTGGAATCATTCATTCTCAGCTTTTGTCCAGCTTTTTTACTGCTGAAGGTGGATGCATAACATATGTAGATGACAAGGGCAAAGTTGTGTTGTTAATGTGGATGAATTTTCTCGTGGATTCAGCTTTAGCTGCTTAAACCAGGCCATTGCCTGAGATTCTTGGAAATATTTTTTGTCTTTAAAAAGAAAGCTTATTTCTTATCTTTAGAACAAAAATTCCGTAAGTGTGAAAGGTAATACCTCCCCTCCATGAGGATCTCATAAACCCCTGCAAATTCACTACTTTAAAACTCTCATTTCATATCTTTTTTTTTTCCCCAGGACCCATATTGGCAAAACAAACAAAAGCAAACACGCCCCCAAACCCAATCCCAAATCAGATTGGATTCCCTATTATAACCACAGGATTTTTGACAGAAATACAGCAAGGATGGCTTTTGAACCATTACATGAAAACATGCCTTATTAATAAGGTAAAGCATTTTCTTAAAAAAAGCATTAAAAGCAGATGAAAAATTACTTCTGACTCTGCTTTGATTTCTAAATCTTAGTAATACTTCTGACTACTTTCTGAAAGTGTTTTATGATAATGAGTTACTATTAGCAATCTACTAAAACTGTGAACCTGTAGAATCACTACAAATTCTCTTTCTCCAGCCTACAAAGCAGAGACCACAATGTCTTATTGAAACACGGACACTCAGTTCCTCCAAGATACCAGCGAGAGGTGGAACATAAGAAAGCTCTGGAAATTGCCATCTCAGAGACGCCCTGCCGGCTTTCGCTGCCTCCAACAATCTGCTGCAAATTCTCAATTTTCATCTTAAAATAATGCTTTTATATTTTTGCAGTGGGCAATTACAGGCATCACAGATCACAGGAGAAACAGATGTGCTGCTGACCAGTTAACTTAGTCTTGCAGAAAACTGTCTACAGCCAAACAGCAGCAGATGGCAACTTACCCCTGTTCCACTTCATTACCTCAGTAAGGTGTGAATGGCAAGGCTTGTAATTTGTACCACTTAGATACTAACGTTTTTAAGCATAGGGAATTTCTTCCTTTTTAAAAAACAGAGTAGCAGCTAACACGCACCTTCACTTTTGTGACAGTTGGTCAGAACAGCTAAAGCCATGAACAGAAGAAATACAAATATCTGAGTTTTCAACAACAGAGCCTCATAGGTTACATGGGTTTCATACAATTTGTAGGGCAGGACTCTGAGCTCTGTGACATGGGTAGAAAAGTAATTTCATTACTGTGGAATTAAAATCAACTGTATTACACTGGAAAAAAAATCTGGTGAAACTGAGAGCAGGAAAGAACTGGGTTCTTGCTCTATTCCTTTCTCTCCCACCCTCTGAGCAAGTACTAATTCTCTCATTTCCCTATTAGTTTCTCTGCAGAGTAGATAACCAGCTGTTTTCAGAGATTGCTTAGAAATAATCACTAGGACAAATAATTAGTGTACACAATCCTGGGTGCCAAGTTTTAGGGAGCAAGTTGCCTAAAAGATCTTGCAGTGTTTGAGCTATAACATTGACCTGTCATCTACTGACCAGCTACTAGTAAAACAGATTCATTGACAAAGGAAAAAAAAATGATTCTGCGTGTACAAAACAAAGTGAAACAGAAGATACGGGATGATGAGAACGAAAATGAATAATCTCCAAGTGAATAGTTCAATTATATTTCATAATGATTTGTTCTTGAAGCCCATATAATAAATGCTTCAGCAACATCTGTTTCCCTGGAGAAAAAAATGGAAACTTACTGGAAACCATCAATTAAATTAGAGAGATCTTGGTTAAGGTGCTCATAGGATCTACTCCAGTTGTACTCCTAGAGTTTTTTGCAAAAATAAGTGAGGACAAAATATCAAATATTCTTCCAACATAACTGCTGAGCAACTCTGCCTAGCTCATCTACATAAGTCTTTTCACTGAAATGCCTAGAAACACCTTTGGTGCAAGCAGACAATGGCATACAATTCCCCTGGTTCTGTTTGCTCAGAATGCAGAGTCACCCAAAATAATCCTCAAACAAAAGAGGTGGTTATCCCTCAGTATCGTGGGTGGGACACAGCTGAATTCAGCTAAATGTTATATTTTTCCTTCCAGAAAGAAGAAACCTGCATGTACAACTGTCACTTCATCATCAGACATCGCTTCACAATGGAATTCCTCCTTTGATTTTGTAGGAATCTGAAACTTACATTTCCAGGTTACAGGTGTTTTTAATGCATTTTAAGATCAGTATTTCAGCTTCTTTGTCTGAAGAAGGCAACTGTGTGAAACTAAGGGCATGCTTTTCTTATAAAGATTTTTAAGTGTATAGTTTGCTGCATTATTTAAAACTTTTTCAAGCTGCTTGTAAAGCGGTATTGTAGTTCTTTTAAATTGTTGACATTTCTCCTTGAAATTCTAATTTTTGCAATGTCTTCATAGAAATAAGTGTGCAAACTTAATACATTATGATACGGAACCTGAAAGTGTATACCCCTGCCTATGTGAATTCTTCCTCCCATATATCTACTTTTTCATGAATCCTCTGCATGATTCCCTCTTTATTTTTGTGAAAGAAGATAGTTATTGAAAATGAGAAGGTTGAAGTATCAAGCTGTGCAGTTTCCTATGCTGGTAAGAATTGGCATGAAAATAATTTAAAAATATTATCATTAATTCAAGGAAAAGTTTTAAAAACTGTCAGCTAATAGTATGTTCCTCAAGACATCCCTACAATTAAGTATTTTTGTCAATTATTTAGTAAGTGCCTAATTTGCTACTACTAGAGAAGAAAATTACATGGTTGCTTCTAAATTATTAAACAATATTTTGATGGCATTGACAGAACAAATAGCAAGATATTGACCACAGTCATCATGCTATAGACAAATTCTTGCAGTTTTCCTTTTTATCTTTTTATGTGAAATTGAAGAGAAGAAAAATGTCATTAACTGTTATGAACTATATGTGCAAACTGTGATTGGAAGCTATGCCAAGAGTTCACCTTCCTTTAGATTTTCTTGTAGAGTCACTAATTTATAGGGATTTTTCTAAGAAAGCATTTAGAACTTCACAAAGAAACTTGATTGTACCGTACAGTCAATTTTCTGGCTTTACAGGATTTTTGCTCTTCTGCTAATCATTGGCTTCAAGGTCTATTTTCAGTCTTTTGAAAGAAATGTCTACATCTTTAATAGCATTTTAATAAAATGATACCTAGACTTCAGGCTCACTGCAACTTTACCTCCTTTTTTTAGGCATATTTATCAGGAAAGTTTAATTTTTTTCTTTTTCCTAAATTTCAAGTGTCCAGCAGATCATTGTAAGTGTCACATATTCAAATGTAGATGTCTGGAGAGCTCAAGAGTTTGCAATCAGGCACACGACAGACACATAGCCTGCAATTATGGGTGGAAGAGGAAGAGGGAAGGGCTGCTCATATTGCCTGGTGGAGATGTGTTTGGATTTTGGACTCAATGTAGGTGGTTATCATATCTGTCCATATGGACTGGAATTGTCCTAGGGGAAGGTTACTCTGTGTTATGGAAGACGTGAGAGATCCAGATGAGAACAGGAAGAAAAGGAGTTCACAGTGGAAGCACTGGAGTGTTTCTTTGAATTTATACATCACAAAATTTGGGTTGATAACCACACTTACAGCTGTGGCCATGTATAGGAATGATCAAAAGATGGGCCAGAAACCATTACCAATATTTAGGGTGTACAGGAAAACGAGAGTGCAGAGTTCTTTAGAGCATGTACTTCAATATTGTAGGTCTAGGACACCTCCACGAGCAAGGGCTTTATTTACAGAATTTGCTGTATTAATTAAATAATCAATCAAGACCACTTTAGACTCATCATTTGAATGTATTTTTCCATGCTCTGAGGGGCAACTTTTTTTTTTTTTTTAAGCACAAGCTCCACCGACCGAATAATTTGCCAACTTACCTCAAGTTCTAGATCCATTAAGAGTGAAGCTTGGCTAACAACTATTTAAAATAGGAGGAGCTACTCTACTGCCACATCACCACAGGAGACACACACAAGCACACACAGAACTGCATATGCAAGTCTCTTTTTCCCATTGTTCAAAATATAAACTGAGAGAGAAGCTCAAGCAATATAGATGGGAAAACTGAGATAGAAATGAGTGAGAAAGAAGAAATGGCTTTAGAGAAAAGGAAAACAGAGTAATTAAGAGTCTGGAGTATAAAGTCAGTGACAAGCAGATGTCTGGAAATGTGCATCCACAACATAGTTGCAGCCCAAAAGTAGCTTTATAACATCTGCCAGCTTGTGCTACTGAAACTTGGACACCTCTCGCACACCTTCTATACCTGCACATCTTCTGCAATGATAGATTTGTAGATGAACTTCCCAGAAACGAAGGAGGATGAGTATCAAAACTCCTACAGAATTATAAAAATTAAGTTCCTGTTTGGAAACAGGAAGTTCAAATCATTCCTGATTGCTTGGGTAGGCTTTTAAGCACAGCTGTCCATCTGCCTTGCCCTAAGAAAGCTTTTTTTCCCTTAACATCTAATCTAACCTGTTTTGCTGCAGGTTAAGCCTGTTGCTTCTCTTTCTATCAAAACCAAATTGCCTCCAAGGCATTTTTAACCTGCATCACATTTAGCATCCACTGGACTCAAAACACTTCATGGATTGCTCCTGTTTCCACTGAAGTCAGTGAGAGTTTTGCCACTGAGAACAGCACGCTGGCTTTAGTTAGGGAACCTTCCCAATGCCTCTGAGAGATGGTCATTTTTATATTTCTTCTGCAGGTGTGTGGATGTGGGCATGAAGAATGGGATTAATTTTATCTAATGTTAGCACTTTGGTATCCAGTCTAAGCTAATCTTGTAAGATCCCTCTTGAAGTTAATAGGAAGAGGAAGGTAACTGTGGAGGACAGTTCACCCTTCCTGTCTTAGCATGGGATGACTCCCTCTCTGTGAGGTTACTATCTCTCCAAGACAAGGAAACTTGACATCCTGATTTTAGATGAGAAAAGGGCAGAAGAGACAAATTCTATTCAAAGTGACTATTTCTTCAAATGAAGCAGTGACTGTACTGACTTTTGGATTAAAGATAAGACTCTGCTAGTGTGGTTGGGATATGGACTCTGGGGGGAACAACTGGTCCTACTCTATATTAACATAGGACATTACTCTTTTTTGCTGTTTTAATGGTTTTACTTCTCCAGGGTTCCCACCAAGTAGAAATAACTATTAATTCTGTGTAACATGCCTGACAGGATCCTCTATGCTTGACCAGAAAGTTACAATATTAGTCTGGTGCACAGTTGTAATAGAAATGCTGCAGTGGGTTGTCCATGAGAATCACTGTAATCTGGGGAAAGAAATGTCTCTTGCTGGTTTTAAGCTCAGTGTTGTAATTCTAAACGGTTTTCTCGGAAGACACTTAGTCCATGAAATCATCAGAGAAACAAAGATTAGTTGGGCATTCCAGTATCACCATCACAAGCCACTCCTGTGGTACTGCTAGGAAACAGCTTTTTTCCTCCCATAGATATTGATGGCCATGTTGAAAAATTTAGCTTGGTCTCACATAGAAGAACTAATTCACCAACACACTAACACTCCAACCTGGGTAATCACACACGGATCATCACCTTCAATGACTTACTCTTTATACAATATGTTACTTTCCAAATTTGAATGAAAGTATCACCAGAACTGCACATAAAAATTACAACTTTTTGCAAGTTCAACCTTTATTGTGGGATTTTTATGAGAAAGCCAACAGATACTGACTGTATCACAATTAAAATGGAAGATAATAGCTGCAGAATTTCAAGTCCAAAATTCTCCAAATTTTTTTAGAGCCATTTTTGGAGAGGGATTACAGTCAAAGGAGGGTCCAATTTTTAGAGAATCAGTCCCCTGATATGTCAGTGCTTAGTAGTTTGATGGATTAGGCTGCTGTTATATATTCAGTCAGTGCCAACATACCTTTTGGTGATTTTGTTTGTTGCTTCCATTCTACCTGTGCATGCGTTTTCTCTCGATAAATAGTTTTCCTGGAGTTTTCTAAGCAAAGCTCCAGATCGCTTGAATTCTAGTATGATGTACCAGCTGGCAATGTTCTTCAGAGAGGTTACAAAAAGAAAACTCTGGTGGTGACTTCTTTCTGAAAGAGCTAAGTCTACATAGCAACTTTGCATTCCTTAATATATTTGGGAGCAACCTCTCCCATCTCAGTGCACTCCAGTCAGGTCACTGTCTGTGACACAGAGCCTCGCCACTCTCCAGATAACTTCTCTCTCTACTGGAAAAGTCTGTCTCCCAAGAGGTTAGATTCACCTTGGCAATTCCACACCAGATAAATAAATACAAATATCTCATGTCACAACCTTTCTGTTCCACATATTCAGCATGTTTCAACAGTATAAGCAGACATAGTTCAGGCCCAGAATATATAAACACAAAGATTAAAATGCCCTTTTGTCCTAGTTTGGCACCTTGCAAGGCAGGGAAGCGCACTGGCTGCACAGCGCTAGGAAGCCAGCCCAGAGGCCACTTGCAACATCTCATAGCTGGCCACTGATTGCCACAGGACTGTTCAGAGAGGCCTAAACACAGACCAGCCAGCACAGCTCAAGCGCTGGGTTTGTCTTGTGAAAGTTTTTGTGGAAGAAACTGGTCAGCAAAGGGAGGGGGTTGGGATGTTACTTTATATATGGCAAACAAATTACATCGTCATTAATATTGCAAGCCTTTTTTTCAGAAGAAAAAAAATCCCTGCTTTATTTTAAGATTTTCAGTATGGTTTATTCTGAGATTTAGAAAACACAAGAGAGTCAGGCCTTCCAGACAAATGCATTTACCTTGACGGAATGCATTTGCAATAGCTTTACAACAATGGTCTAGAGAATACTTGCAATTCACATTGGACTTTTTTTTTCCTCTTTTTTTTTTTTTACTGCTTGGAAAATGGACCTGGTTTGCAGGCCTAATTCACAGCTACCACACCTACTCTCTCTGCCCAGAGAGCGAAGAGAATGAATAGGTCAATCACCTGACATATTTCCATCCAATTTCAAGGGTAGAATGTGTTCATTTTCTGACTAATGGCATGTCATTTTGCAGAAGCCTTTGGTCGCGAATTAATCCTGGAATCAAAACAGATTTTCCGGGGAGCAATCTTCCATCAAGTATTGATTTTTTTACACTCATGGAGTCTGTACTCCCTAATTTAACCTGACAATGATTCTGCACAATGGGCTGGGAGCACCTTGGCAACTCACAGAAGGAACTTTTAGTGTCTTTTCTTTCTGCAAAGTAGTGGGGAGGGGGGGAGTGGGGGGAAGAAAAGACCCAAACAACACAGTTAGTCACTGGGGGAGTGTTTACTCTCTGATGTTTTATTTCTGATTATTTGGAATGGAGAAATAATGCTAACTTTAGAAGTAATGTAGGCTGGAGATGTCTCTGAAAGACCCATGGCTCTGTGAAATCCTGTTTATGGCAACAGTCCCCTGATGCTCCTGCACCTTTTCCTCACCCCCAGCACTCTTGGATGCTAATAATACAAAACCTGTAATAGCATCTCTGGTTGCAGCTGATGCTTTTATGAGATGACATTTTACTCTACAATAAATAAATAAAAAAATAAATGCTTACACACATAGAAGCATAAAAATGCATCTTTTCCCCAAAAGGTGTTTTTTGACTCTGGCCTCAGAAGTCCAGCTACCAAAAGCTACGCTTTGCTTTTTATCTGCCTCTTTACATGCTCTGTACTAAACATCTGTTCTAGCTGTTTGTTCTGTTTATTTGACTGCTTACACCAATGAGAAGAGATGAAAAACCTATGGTTATGAAAGAACAAAACACAACAGAATGAAAAGCTAGAAATCATTTAGAGACAAGAAGATTAATGAGACAAGAGGTGAAGAAGAAGCCATCAGAATGTGTTTTTTAACAGAAAACTAAGATGGGGCATTTTTGTTTTTGAAGGTACCACTGCAGAGGCAAAATAATGCAGTGTAATCATCATTCCCAGGTTAAAACTCCTTTC
The DNA here is from genome assembly GCA_013400755.1 of Pelecanoides urinatrix. Lineage (NCBI taxonomy): Eukaryota > Metazoa > Chordata > Aves > Procellariiformes > Procellariidae > Pelecanoides > Pelecanoides urinatrix. The sequence continues at coordinate 33,897 of VZTQ01000004.1, read as the reverse complement.
TTAGAGATGAGAAGCAATACACGTATTTAAGAGATAGTGGGTAAGGTGCCCATCCTTTTGCCTTATTCTGAAACTGAAATGGAAGAGGTTTTAAGCATCTTGCACAAAGGTCTTTGCAGAAAAATAACAACATCTCTGCTGATGATTTCTCCATTAGAAACGCCACATTACTGGGAACATTGCTATATGACCTGAAGAATAATACTTTTTTTCCTCTGCCATTTTAGACACACTCACAATTTGAGAGGTATTTTGTTGGAAATAATTTTTTTTCCCCTCCATAAAACAGTCTTTCATCTTTACTTGGAATAGAGGAAATACAAAAGTCTTTCTTGACCTAACAGGAAAAGGTTTGGAGAAAAACACACCAGTCCTTCCTTCAGCTTGACCACCACAAACCTAACGTAATAGTTACATTTTTAGGCTTGTCATACCAGACAGTTATGAATTGTATATCTGACTGTGCAAATTTCTGAATGATGGAACTCTGTCATTGTCACTGCTAAATTCAAGAGAGGACAAGAAGAAGTGTAGAAGAGGAAAAAGGCTTCAGAAAAGAGTTAAACTCATCCTGTGCCTGGCTGCATCAGGACCTAAATTCCTGAAAAAAGCAATTCCAGAGCATGATACAGGAAATATTTGCTGAAAACAAACAGATGTGCACAGAAGTAAGAGGTCTGCATACAGTTTCAATAATGATATTAAGTAATAAATCAGTAATAGTTACTCCAGAACACTAACAATACTGTATTATTTTTCCATTTTAGGAATACCTTGGAAACCACAAGATAAGTGTTTTCTGGCCTCATCAAAAAGGTTAGGGTGAAGAGCCCTTGTGTGAAAAGTTTTGAGTGATAGAATATGTTTAAATTGTTACAAATGTGTATAAAAGTGCTTCTAGGCATAAAGATGATGACTGAAATCATACATGGGAACAGTTGAAGTCAGCTCTCTTATTGTTAAAGAACTCTTTTCTTGCAAGTTTTTTTTCTACTTTCATCTCATTTTCCAGAGACAGTTTGAAAGAGGACTGCTTCTTCTCTTCCTTGTTTTATGAAAGTGCCTTTGTACATTAGCAAAGTGCTTTAATAACACGCACTTTGTAAAAGTCAAAAGTGCTCTATTACCCGTAAGTATAGAAGTAAATAGCACTTGTTTTAATTGAAAACATCAAACTTTTGTAGCTCTAAACACATCAAAGACACATCCATTTGCGCATCTGTTCCAAAAGGTGAATTCCACTGCTTTTAGGCAGACTGCAAAAATATCAAGCTTATTAGAGCTATGAGAAATTTTCACACTGAAATGCCTTTCAACCTTCGAGTGGTTAAAATATGGAAATAGTTAATGCACTCAGCATGCGAAGCCACTTTGAAATAGTGAGTGGTTTAACTGATTATCCCAGTCAGCTGAGATGTGCCAACTGACCACAGGTCAGTCTGACTTCAAGGTAACACATAGTGGCTTACATTTTAATGAAACAGGTTAACCTGTAAGTTAACTAGCAAAGAGAGATTTAAGCTGTTGTGTTTTACTCTACAGGAGCATGCACTCAGCATGTTGCTGTGGCTTGATTGAAGGACAATATGATTTTGAACCGCTGTAACTTGACATTTCTTCAAGTGTACTTAAACTTTATATACACAGAAAAGTGTAGTGATTTACTTAGTGTCAGTGTAACAAAACTACTTCTAAACTCATTTATCTTCCAGCCTTCAATACAAACCTTAAATGGCTTAAGGAGTGTCTTATATTTAGTTGGTCAGTTATTAACTTAACCTGAAATAAGATAATGTCTCACAGTAGGGGTAAAGAAGTGGCCAGAGTGATTTCTAAGCCAAATTGAGTTACATTAATAAAGCTTTTGAGACCAGATGAGGGCTACTGGCTCTGGCACAGAGTATGGGCAAATGATGAACACAATCACACAACCATGGCTTAACAAGTTACCATCTGTCAGCACAGCTCTAGTAACTGACTGTGATTAGATTTCATTTTGATTAAAAAGCTAATGGAAAGGGGACAAATAAAAGCAAAAATCAATCACATCCCCAGCCATCAAAATACTAATAGGATTTTAAATATTTGTACAGGACTTGACCTCCTGATTTCTTGTCCCTTAAAGGGTGACCCTTCTTTTTCAGAAGCCGCCTGTCCACTGTTATTTATTTGTATTACCGTTTGCCTAGAGGCTTGTGTCAGGACTCCAGCCACGTGGTACCAGCATACACAAGTTATTGTCTTTCTCTGCCTGACAAGGGTGGCAATAGTGTTTGGAGTCTCCACAGAGTAACATGTTGTATATGAGCCACTGACACAGCTTCCACACTAGGGCTGTACTACAGCCTCAATGGTGTATGATGCTTCCATGTGAACAAAGTCTCCTTCACGTATACTCAGGAGCGACTGTACAAGGCTCTATGTCCCTGACAGAGAAGGGATGCTGCAACTATAGGCAGAGCCGATATCAGAATCAGTCTCCTGATTCTCAGGGGTACACTGATAATAATTCTTTGTCCTCCATACCATCAATAGCTTAAAAAGTCATAACAAAATTTTCTCACACTCTTTAAAGTCATGAAAAATACATTTCTTGTTCAACAGAATCACTGGCTCTGTAAATTCCTTAGCCTCCTGCTGCTGCACTTTGCAGTGTAGGTAGGAGGAGGTATTATGTGAAGATTTCTTATGCATTTTTCAAATCTAAAAGTAGAAATGTATCCATGGAGAGTATAGACATATTGGACAAAATTCTGACACCCCAGAGTCAGTAGTGAAATTTTTCATCACTTCAAGCAGTCACGTGTTTGTTCAAAGTGTTGCACACAGCACCTAGAATGTTCAACTGGCACCAATCTTTGTGATAAGGAGAACAAGATGTTGTTAAAAAAATTAAATCACATTTAGGTCCCCTACTTTCAAATAATTTTAAAAGCATGTTGAGTCCCCAGCAGCTCCTTTTGAAATGAATAGTGAAGGAGCAAGTGTTTTCCACTTTCAGATAGAAGCCACAGTTAGAGGTCTGCATTTTGACTTCAGAGCTTAACTTCAGATGCTTTCTTTGATAAAATATATTATTAATTTATTATCAATCATCCCTACATAAGGATGCACAAAGCATAAGATATACCATATGGCATATCCCATACTGTATGCAGTCAGGGACAAGAAAAGATCAAAAAGATAGTGTGAGCTTTTTTGTACATATCCTTTCAATTTTTTTCTTTGCCTTGTATCACACCAAAGGTGAGTTGTTTAATTAGAAGAATATCTGTTTAATCAGTTTAGTTCAGGACTAACTGCTTGCAACTAAGAGGCAGTCTGAATTGCACTGTGGTCTTTTAGCATTGCCGAATAAGTATGACAGGGGGACATACCTAGAAAGAAATAGTCTCAGTGGAATAACTGATGACTTAATGAACACAAAGTAAATATGTGTAGAAAGGTGACATGGTCACAGACAGTCAGGTAAAAGTTTAGTCTGGCAAATGTCTACAATTACCTTACAATTTATCCTAACTCATACAGGTGCTAGTAATTCAAGGTATCTTGTTAGTAACTCTGGTTGCTAATTATCATTACCAACCTGTAAGTTAAGTCCTCATAGTGTAAGCAAAACAGAGTTTCAAACAAAGGCTGCCAAATAGCTGTAAATGTTTACTCTCCCTTCCCTCCCCCCTGCCCCAGCTATTCTCTTTCTACTTCACATGTCATTCTTTTATTTACCCAATCTGTTCTCATCCCCTTGTTTTGAGGACTTCTGTCTGCAGAGTAAAAACTATGTTTCTGATGACTCAATATGCCACAGGTGTGGGCTGCAGGAATGCAGGGACCAAGTCCTTGTATGTCAGCACTGCTGACCTAGCACTAGCATTTAGTTAGCAGCAAAGGTGAAATAAAATGCACTAGCTTCATCCTAGCATGGTCAGAGCACACCAAAATTTGGTGAAGCTAATTGGGACATTTTAATAGTTGATTGCCCCAGGCTGCCTATTTTCCTCCTCCTATGTTGGAGGCTCTTGCAAGTCTGCAATATGAACTTACACCTCAGTCATATCAGTGGTAGGTCTGGCACCTTTATGTGTGGTTAGACAAGGTACAGAAGCTTATCTAGCAGTTTACTACTACAAAAAAGGAGCAGTCCCATTTCCCCTGTCCTTTATCTTGTCTGTAACTGTGATGCTTCTCTGATAACATGGTAAGCCAAATTCAATTTACTAATTCGGTAAACTAACTCAGGTAGCCCTTGACCCATTGTGTTTTCTCCTGGATTAATGAGCTGGGTGACCTTACCTTGCAATTAGATGAGCATCAGAGCTGGTAGAAGAGAGAGTGAAGGACAGAACAGCCAGGAAAAAGTACTGGAGGCAGGAGTGAGCCCTTTTGGGACCTGTAAGCTCTCAGAGGCACTCAGCTGTATTGCCTCACCATACACTTAAACCCACAATCGTGGGCTATTTGGAACTAGAGTGCTGAAAAACTTTTTTAGGGGGGAGAGGGGATGCAATGCAAAAGAGAAAGCAAGCAATAAGATGGTATCAATCAGCTCTTGGGCAATCGAGACCTTAAGCTGCTGCAGCTGTTTCTGCTGTGGGTCTTCCCATGATCTCAGCAACAGAAGGCTGTGCTAACAAGTTTGACTTCATGTTTGCAATAGTCTGAGAATATGCACTCTAAGATTACCGTTCTGCCAGTGTGCAGTGCCTCATTAAGCCTTCTTGCTCAGTCCTGTCTCTGGGTCTAACGACACATGTATTTCTGATGTAGATGGTCAGGACGAGCCTGGGGAAGCAAAGGCTTCTTGGTCTAACTGTAGAACAAGCACCTCTAGCACTCAGGTGGCTCCAGTCTCCAAGATGATCCAGGTGAAACATTTGCAGAGTGCTCCTCTCCAGTGGAGCCTTTCTCCCAAAGCGAAGCTAACCTTGCATAGTACCCGTCAGGGGTAGAGCAGCAGCTCCTGAAGGGACTGGAAGGAGGATGATCCAGCTAGCAGGGCATGCTGGCCAGGAACTGGTCCCACCATCCCTGAGAGAGGTGAGCAGGGCAGGCTTAGGGAAGTGGGAAGCTGGTCTCAGCCCAGGTTGTCAGGCAAGTTCATGGTGATGAGGCTGATTTGAGGCCGTGCCAGGACATTAGCTGGCAGGTCGGGCTGGCTTGGTGGGGTGAAGTACTAGGGCAGGGCTGTGGGGAGCTGGAGGTCAGGACTCCTGTGGCAGGGACCCTGGCCCTGGGATGGGCTGAAATGGGGTCCTGAGCCATGGGCAGGGGTGGGGGGAGCCCCAGGGCAGGGCAGGGCTGGGCTGGGCTGGGCAGGAACAGTAAGGTCTATTAGTGCCCTTAGGGCCCTGACAGTACCAGTCTTCACACAAGTTCACTTCCTCGAGAAAATAAACCCTAAATCAAACTGACAAGACCTGAAATGCAGCCAGATTTTTTGCCTCTTGAAGAGAAAAGAGCCAGCGACTCCTGGAGTCCACCTGCCATCTTCCCAGCCCTATAGATCTCCTCCTGGATGACCCATCTTTGCTCCACCTCTGCCTTCTGAGATGGCTACTGGTTTTCAAAACTCCCTCTTTTACTACTCAGAAATTGCCTCTTCAGTTTTCCATGCATTTGCTAATACACACATACACATTACCTACCCAGGCAGATGCTGAATGCTAGAAACCAGAATAACTGTCAGCAGTGTGAAATTATTTTCAAATATGCAGACATATATGTTGGTTGCAAGTACTAAGAGTTGGTGTGCTTTAAATGTCAACACCATTTTAACATCTATAGAAGTCTGTAGAATTAATGATGAGAGAGGTTCTTACTGTAAATGTATTGGAAATGGCAGCATTCTGTTACCTGTAAATGTTAAAACATTGTCTACTAAGAGCTGACAAAGACAATCAGTAGATGCATGCTTTAGTTTGTCAGACGTTCAGCCCCCAAAGACCTGTTACAGCTCACTTTGTGTTCATCTGAACGTTGCATTCACGGCGCCAAGAGGTGCGGTCTGGCCCAAGATTATTGTGACTTCTTCCCTTGGGAAAGAGAGGGGGGAAACCGTAAATGCCTCGAGATGATCTGAGGGAGTTGCAGTCACTGGTGCTCTTGGTTGTGGTTGCTGCGTGAGTGCTGCAGCGGCGTACCCTGTACTCGCCTGTGCGGGGAGGTGCCAAGGAAGCTACTGTAAAGGCTTTCGGAGGAAGATAACAGGGCAATCTGCCCTTCTGGGAAGCAAAGGGGGAGTAGAATATATAGGGCTCTTCTCTGGGAGTGTCCTGCCAAAATGCAAACACAAAGAGTTTTAATGCTTTGGGGGCTGCAGATACAACCGTACAATGTTCCAAGTGGTTGTTCAGATAGAAAATGTCAGTGTTCCTAGAGCTAAATAAAGTAATTTACGTACTTTCATGTAAATAGCTCTATTACTTTAGATTGTAGTGGGTAGTGGAAAATAACCAACAGCCTGTATCATTCAACACCAGTGCAGATTGCTTCAAGTAATTTCTAGTAGTGACAGGCTATCTTGACAGGATAATTTATGTTTGAATTGCATCCATTTCACAACATAACTTGCTGTTCACCACTGAGCTGGACTCTTCCACCACATCTGAAGGGAAACTAGATCCCTCCTGAATTTGAACTCTGAGTGTGCAGCTGGCTTCTTTTACACCCCAGAGTGATGCTTCTGCTAATTATCTTATTTATGCTTTATGTAACATCCCTTAAAGTAACCAGTACGTCCACCAGTTGATACTTAGTGTAAGTGGTTATTCGGGTTTTAGACTTGGACAATAAAGATGGCACTGCAGCTCAAACTCCCAAATGTCTTCAGAAAGCAAACACAGAAAGGCCACTAATTAAAATTCACTAATGAGTTTCAACACACATGCTGAGCAATAGTTCTTCTTCTAGTTTTCATTCAAGTCTCATTTACTGTTTACAACCATTGACACTGCTTATAGTCTAATCTCACAGAATCCAAATTCTGTCCTGCTCACTCCCTTCCTTGCAGCTGCTTATAAGAAGTTTTATTATTTTAAAACTGTTCCGAATCTAGGCAGGTGTATAAATATCCAATCCCTCCTCATCTTGCAACATCTGCCACACTCCCAACAACAAACCTCTGAATTTTCTTACAGGAGGATGTGTAAGAAAACACTTTGAAAAAAAGTTGTTAGACTTTTATATGGTTATTTTATATGCGCATTTCACTTTGCTGCAGGCAATGGCAGAAGAAAAAAAATCAATCCATATTTGTGCAGAATGAAAAGATGAAAGGAAAAAAAACCCCTTCCAAAATAATTAGCTCTGTGGTGTAAGGAATGAAATCATCAAAAATACTTGACCTGTTCCCCTGCTGTTACTGCTGAGCCCTTAAAATACACAAACACATTCAGAGAAATTGTTAGGAAGGTATTATCTCAGGGAACAGGCTGCTCTTGTTCTGGAGACCAGTGAACGCTAACCTTTTTCTGAAGCCTGAAACATCCCCAATTCTAATTTAGGGGTGAGCGCTTTAAAATGCAACTGAAACCAAAAATAACGTAGCCAGGCATTTTTTTAGAAAAAGATTAAGTTGGTCAACCATTCATTCAGCAATGCATTCAAATGTGGCTACAATGGCCACAATGAAAAGTTTTATATATCTATATCGACATCTATGGCATGTTAATGTGTATATATATAAAAATAAAAATATGCAAATACATATATTCACATAAACATGTATATGCTCATTTGCATTTTTGTGAATATATATATACATATACATGCATGGCAAATGTGGTTAATCTTGCATCTCTTACAAAGGCTAAGTGCTGCTGTTAAGTCTCTGGAAGATGCAGAAAGGAAATGTAGTTGCAATTGGTTTGGTTGGAAGATACTTGAAAAATAGTTTATTTAAAATGGGAGGACTTCTGAATGGCTTAAACATACAGCCTTACCATGACAGTGCATTAACAGCTGCCAACTCCAGCAGCAAAGATTAATATTACTTATAAAAAACCTCGTGCAGAATGTTTATTGTACTGCCAACACTGCTGTATAGGAGGTGATTTTTTGGTCCCTGGCAATGATTTTTGTACAACGTACTGAGTAATCATTGTCTACAATACACTTTTTTCCACCATAAAACCTGTAAAAGGAATAATACAGCCCTCATTTTTCCTCTAGCTTCTAAGGAGAACTCTAAAATATATACCTCATGCCTGTAGTCCATAAACTCCAGTTGTGCTCAGTCGCTATGCAACCTGAGGCTACCAAGATCAATAAAATTATTGAACCCACAAATATTTCTATAGCTAGACTTTTGTGGAAAATTTAGAGAAGCATATATATCTGTATGTAGGAGATGTAGACAAAGAGGCTGTTGTTGGTAGGCGGGTCGAAGTCTGCTTAGATTTAGTCCACTGCTGCAAGACAGTGGACATCAGAAATGTGATGTTCATGGTTTGATGCCAGAGCAGTATAAATTCAAGAGACGTAACACATTCAGGAAATGGATGTAAGGAGGATGGATGACTGGCTCTGGCAATTGCTAATAAGATGCAGAATGTTTCCTGCCAAGGTTACTGGTTTTACTCCATTTCATTATCAATTATGAAATATCTCTTCCTCTTATTTATTAGTTTACAAGTTGTTTTCACATGAGGGACACCATTTGGTGTCCTATGTGAGGTGAATTGTTGATGACAAATCAGGCTCAAAGCAGAACGGTATCCGTAACAGGAAAAATGTTACATTGGTAGTAGCTTGCACTCTATCAGGAGTCTCAAATGGAAGGACAAGGTCTATGTAGGGGTATAGAGTTTGAATTTTTTTTTTTTCCTCTCTTCTTCTATGTGCTATACTGCATCAGTGAGAAAGATCTTGATTTTTCTACCAGTCTGATACTTCACACGTGCAATAAACCTCCTCCCAGCACGGTAGCAGGGCATGTACTAGGTGGTCAACAGCTGGTTTTCTACGCAGACATGCTCACGTCTAGGGCCACCCTACCTTATGAAATAAAAATAATGAATTTTAATTTTTCCTCTTCACCAGAATGGTAGCTTAAATTAGAATTTATGAGATTGAGAGTCAAAGAAAGTATTTGGTCATGTCATAATGGTAAAAAATTAATAAAGAAAAAGGGCAAACTGCTTCAATATTTATATGAAAAACAAGAACACATTTCAGATCTTTTTTTCTCACAGAATTCCTTGTTTAGAGGAAAGTCTCTGAGGTTCATTAACAAAAATACAGGTATTTCTGGCAAGTCAGTCCTCAAACAAATAATTCTCCTCTTCAGAACAGATATGGCATAATTTTCATGTTGCCAAAGGAAAAAAAAAAAGATTAAATATTACTGAGAGGATGTAAGAGAGCAGAAAATTCAAAGCACAATCATAGGTGGTGTGAATCTCCCTAAAAGACATGCTAAAACTCTGAGGCAGTGAATCTGCTTTTTGGGGGGGTTGGATGTGGTGAGGTTTTAGATCCAGCTGTGCTCATGGATGACATTTCTGTGTTCAGCCTTTTCCTCATTCCTTTCTTTTTGCACCTTTGCCATTGGAGCGGCTTGTGTGATTGCTCTGCAACCTGTTTCAGTCATAGAGAAGCAGGTTAGCTTAAAAAATTGGAATAGTAAGTGTTTGTTGAGGTTGTCCCCACTGAAATGAGTTAGTGAATGAGTAGAAGAGAGTATCTGCTGGAAGATCTGAAGAGTCAGATACCTTTGGCAGTTGGGGATAGGGATGAGAAAGGGGCGTAGCAGCCAATTCTACTGTTGCAGATGTTTGCAGACCACATTTGCCTATGCCAAGAGAAAATTATGGATCATCATCTTCTGAAACTTGTTGCCTAGTTGATCTGGATATCAGGGTGTTGGGGAAGACTGTAAATTGCATCTGCCAGCTATATTCATAGTCTTTGACTTGTTCAGGTTGCGCTGTAGATGTCAAAGGCAAAGGAAAGCAGTGGCTGAAACACTGCTTCCTTATTCGTGTCTCCCGTACTGGCATCTGGAAGTATCCTTGCGCTTCAAGAGCCAGGCTCTGGCTGCCTCCGTTGCAGGGGTTGCTGTTCCAGCATGAGGTTTATTACTTCACGAGCTGAAGATGCACCCCCAGTGCAGAGAGCTGCCTGTAAGGTTGGTGTGGGCTTCATTTAGCTTTGCAGTACGTTTGGCTTGTACAGTGCTCCGTGATAGGACACGTGTTTTCCTCTTTGGATGGGTGGGTTCAGGAGAGAGCAATAAGCCTCACTGCCAAGCATGATCAATCTTTATTCTGATAAACTGAACTGGATATAGACTTTGCTGGCTGCCTCTAACCCATTTTACTGCACAGGTGCTGAAGGCAGTGAGCTTCAGAGCTTCTTTGAAAGCAGATGAGCATTAGAAGAAGAGGAAACCATTGAAAAGAAATGTCCAAATCCTGTCCAGTTCTGGAATCAACACTCAAGCAGCTAAGCAACAAAGCTACTTAAGGTAAACCTATAATCTTGTACACTTGAACATCTCCCCCCAGTTTAAATAGGCTGCTTCCGGTGTGCAAAATCTTGCCAACAGTAGCGAACAAAAATGGCCTCAACCCTGCTGCAGATTTTGTTAAATTAATGAATGAAAAGTGGTGTTTATTTCTCTCCTGTGTTCACAAGTAACCTATTTTTCTAATTTAAACCCTGAGCCAGAAAAATAGACTTTCTAATACAATACCTCATAAACAGTTTCTACTGGGAGGCTATTTTCCTCTCCCCCCCTTCATTTAATCACCTTCCCAGTGCAAAAAGAATGGAATTTTTTTTTTCAGCTGGAGATTTTTTTTCATCCTAAATTACAATATAACTGCTGTGTTGGAAATGGACATGACAGACTGCTTTGTTTTAAAGACAGTACCTCTCCACAGTAAGGAACAGTTTTAAAGGAAGCCAAGGCTTCCCTGTTGTGCTGGGAAAAGAGTTGTGCCTTTTTATTGTAATTTAAATGCACCCCTGCAAGATTTACTTCTCTGAAGAAGGTAGCAGTGGGCTATGTGAAAGGAAGGATGTGAGACCAGACAGCCCACTGGTCCTTGCTGGTATGCCTGTTCTGAGGCGTTGGTGGCTGGGCTTGTAAATCACATGAAAAATACGAAGAACTGTGAGCACCAGGACTAATGAAATCTGGTTTCCTAGGATGCGCATCTCCTGGTGGCTTGTGAGCTCAGTGTGATATTTTTTCCTACAGCTGGGGATTTTAGAAGGACTTTCTTTCTCCTTGTCCCATGTTGATTCTCTGGTGTTGAGTAGGGGTTGAGCTTACTGCAGCCTTTTCCTCACCTGGGACCCTAATCTGCCTCTTTCTTCTCTAGGCTATTTTCATTAAACCTGTAGACACTTAGTTATCTGTGAGGTTTCTTCCCTTCTGTCAGTTTAGTTTGAAACTGGCCAATGTTTTAAAGCATCGAGGTTAAAATTGTGTGAAATCTAAGTAGATAAAGAAAGCAAGCATGCAGTGGGTTGTTTCTTTATGATACCAAGCTAACAGGGCTACGCAAACATTTAAATACTCGCAGAGCGGATTGCTTACCTGAGACAAGATTGGACTAGGCTGGAGATGCTGGCTTTGTATATAGGCACATTCACTTTTAAATATTACAGAATTACAGTATGTTGATACAATTAAAATAGAAAAAATCAAGCTGTGCACAATCAAAAAATAAATAACTATGCCATGTGATTCTTTGAAAATGGACATTACCTTCCTGCCCTCTAAAAACCATGAATGATGACATATCAAAGAGGACTTAAATTAGTTTTAGGAAAATTATTTCTATTATTCCAGTAAAATAGTCTTAGGCTCAACATTTATCTTTTTAAAAATGTTAGCTTGTTTAGAACGGTCAGGTTTCAATTTTAGCATGAAATTCAAGCCGTTTTGAGACATAAATGTAACTTGTCATATTCTTGTCTTGAGTTGAAGTCTGGGGCCACAGGACCTGCTTTTGATATCACACTTTTCACCGCAGCAGAAGAAAGTATGTTATAAATAATACAGGTTCCTCACAAGCTTGATGTACAGTGAGTGTATGCTCAGCTGATACCAAGCAATTGATAGGCTTTTATTACCATGTACGGCTGTTCTAACACATCTTAGCAAGAAACATATTCTGTCAGTTGTGCCTTTTTTCTTTTCTTTTTTTTTTTTTTTTTTTAACAAATGACTGTGAGTATTGTCTTTTCCTTTCTCAGATGTGGTCTTTATTATGTATTACCTGTTAAGTAATTTCTTTGAAGATATCATGACCTGTAAAGTGCATATGCCAGTGTGGATTTTTGATCCCTGCTCTTTGTGTTCTTCACTCTGGATGTATAGACCACCTGGTGAGTTTTGATCCCCAGACTAGCTGCTAAGTCTTAGGGTCGGGTTGCTGATGCACACGCTTGGGATTAGGTATACTGCAGGCACAAAATGGTGCTGCTTTAAGTTCTCCTTATTAGTGATCAGTATGTGAATTTGTTAGGGCACCTTCAGAAAGAAGGATCTTAAATGCAGTGGAACAATAGAGAGTATTTTAAAAATATTTAATGGCTTGGCTCTTGCATTTATCCTGTTTCCCCCAGTGTTCTCCCCCTAGATTATCTTCAGCAGCAAGAGTTTCTGGCAGCTTCTGCTGAGCCAGAAACAATAGCTGTATTGACTTTAGAAGGAATATGCACATACCTTTCTTGTTGAGATACAGTCCCCTCTGAGTTGTTTGTGTTTCAAAAATAATAAAGGACATATCAAGATTTACTGATGAATGAGCTAGAAAAAGTGATAAATATGAGTATTGATTCACAAATGCCTAGGGTAGGTCCAATCCTGTGAAGACTTACACATGTCACTAAACATATCTATGAAGGTAGCATCAAAACATCAATAACACTACTTGGGCAAATAAAGTTATCTACATAATGCACTTGCAAGATCAGTTCCTTTAGTTTCCACAACTAGTAACTGAAAGTAGCTGTTGCAATTCAAGAAATAACTGCTTCTCTTCAGATAGCTTAACCTGGATGAATTGAAGGGTAATTTTGGAGATAGTTTCATGCTCCTCTGTTTAAGAACATGTAATTGAACTGAAAATGTCAAAAGGACAGAAGCAAGACAGTAAAAAACTCGAGTGCCTTCTCTGCAAAAAGAAATTACAGGATCTTCATAGCTTTGTCTCCTTTTCATTTCAGTTGATAGTTAAAAGACAAGTTTATACATTTTAGAGAAAAGGTATCAACAGTTCATAAGAACATGAGATGTTTAAAATTAATAGCATTAAATACTAGCAGGAATGAATGAATGTCAGCACAAGTTCTTCAATGAATTTAAAAACAGAGGTGGGTGTGCAGAGGTTACACACTGTAGCCAGGGAGTCCACGGCTGCTGGGGCAATCCTGGCTCCCCTGGGATCAACAGCAAATTGCCACACGACTCAGATGCGTGCAGTGTCACCATCTTACTCACTGCCCTCTAAGACCTTCAGCATCCTGGGACCATTCGAGGGATTACTCTGGGACCATCAGTGAGAGAGAACAGACAAGGTGGGAAATCTTCCTGTTGATGGATAGACTGGATGGGGCATGGATTTTTGTTAATTGAAAGCCACGAGCTCATTAGCTGAACACCAGTAGTATGTGGTGTCCAAAAAGAAGGAAGTGAGTCCAGACCTGACAAGCTTCTTGATGCTGTCCGGTGGAGGCCATGTCACAATTTTGAGCTGCTGCTCCACAAAAACAGAATCTCTCATGTTCTTTTAGGACTGGCCCACTCACGTAGTGCATAGCACAGTTTTAGTACTGCCAAAGCCAGTTTTTGCTGCCCCTTGAGCTTGTGTGTGTGTTCATGGCCTAAACCAAGACCTACCCACACTGAGGGTGCGTGTGATCACACATGCAGCTCTTGGGCTGAGAAGTCAGCTGGTGTTTTGACATGAGGCCAGCGATCGTGCAATGATACAAGAAGTTCAGTGTCCTTATGAACACAATAAAATGAAAGACTCGGTATTACATGAGCCGCTACATGCCCTCCCTGCAGCTGCTTTAGTGGATTAGACAAGGCTGCTGCTGGCATTTCTGAAGAAATCAGGGCATTTGGGGTCTGGATTAAAAAAACTGGTCATTGCTGGTGAGCTACCTGGTGACTCTCTGCTCAGTCCTGACCACTGTTGTCCATAATGTGGCAAAACACAACAGTAAAGGACTGTAAACAAGGAAAATAACAAACCTCCAGGTCTGTAGAGCAGAGGGAGAGAGAAGGAAAAAAACCACCCTTCCAACTCTTTAATTCTCAGTTATTTTCAAGAACATCATGATCTCATATGGGAGTGATTCATATTAAATCTGAATTCTCAGATTAAAAAACAAACCCCAAGAGAACCTTCCCTCTTGATAAGTGCGTTTTGCTTCCTGAGTGCTTGTTTAATTGAAGTTTAAGTCAGTAGAAGAGAATTGTTGGTTACCAAAGCCCTGCTAATACTCCAAGTTTTTCTCCCAGATATAGATTAGACTGTGACTGGTCATAAAGCAGCTGCACAGGGGAATAGGCCATATAAAAACAAATCTTCCCTGTGTAGTTCTCTGATCTTAGTACCAGCTTTCCTTCCATCACACCTGTCTTAAGGGAGGGGCAGGGCACAGACAGAGTTTATCGTTTATCAAGAATATTGCACATATATTCTTTTATGGAAGAAGCAAAAAAGAGAGGACATGGAAAGAATTGTGCTTCTAAAGCTCTTTGTCCTTAATGTTGCACTTAGGGAGCTTCAAAGTACTGTCATATCCAAGCTCTAGAAATTTGATTTTTAAGCAGTCAGTAAGGGGTGCGAATTCTTATAGTCAGCTTTCAGTGGCTTGAAGGCAGGATCTAGTTTGGGCTTTCAGTGATCAATGGGAACATAGTTGATTCAATCTGCAGAGTCACCATTTCTTGCGACAAAATAGATCCAGGTTTATTTAAGTAACGTCTAGGTAGGGTCATGTGCCCATGAGACAGCTAAAATACCTATACTCCAAAGAGAAAGTTTTGCATTTTTAAATAGGGTAGGGGGAAAAGCTTCTAACCAATGTTTGCTTGTTGCCTTATCACTATTGAATGAAAAGATACGAGTTCAGATTTTAGTAACTGATACGAAAGCACAAAGGGTCATTCTTCACATCCTCGTATCATATAAGCAGATGAATTATGTGAGTTTGAAGTACGGCTGTTAGACCATGGTGTGGAGACATGATGCCTAGAGCAGCTGGTGTAATTCTGGTACCCCCACACATCTGTACCATGCTAAGCTATCCTGATATCCGTAAGAGGTATGCTGCGGAGCAGGTGTTTACCAGTGGGTAGAGGTAAAGACTACTCAGTCCCAAGGCATCCCTCTGCGGGACTGATGGTGTTGGCACTCCCTGGGTGTAGGTGGCGTGTGGAAACCTGTCGTCACTACTTTTGAAATGAAGCAAGCACATGATGGTTTAGCTGATGATACAAAGAAATGGCAGTGTAGGTAGTACTAAGATAGGACTTCAAATCATCATGGTACCCCAGTGTCCTCTTTCTCTTTGTTCTCAGCTTCTGTTTACCTTTGGATTCATATGGTTTTGTTTCAGGCCAGAGGAGGATTTGGGCACTTCAAAGCTTTTCTACCTTTTCCACACATACTAGCTGGCCTAACAAAAGGTTATACCTCTATCATCTTTGCCCTACTTACGGTGCCTGGATCATCATGTCTACAAGAAACGTTCCTTTTTTCTTTATCTTTCCAATGTATCCCATAAAATGCAGTAAAAAAATGCACGGAAAAGGGAAATTCCAATCTGGAAAAACTCAGGATAAATAAATATCCCAGGTACTTCCTGTATTTTCTATTTTGTTTTTGTTTTTCTTTATTTAACAGATGGTATTGGAAATGTAAAACAGTATTTAACAAAATGAAAGGAAAAAGGCTTTGCAAAAGTTTTGTTCCCAAGTCTCAAACTCCATGTTCTAATATTGTCAGTTTTTTTTTCTAGCCTGTTTTTTCCAAAACAACTTTATAATACAACTAATTCATTTCTCAAAATGTGTGGATTTTTCAGAATCATTTATTTAGACAGAACTCAATATGACTCAATGCAAACAGCCTGAAAAACAGGCATTTCTGCTACCTAATACCATAATTGCAGAAAGAAATGAGGAACGAACCTCATGAGCTCTGCAAAAATGCAAGAGAAATCATTGGAAAGGCTGACCCAAGCTCGCTACCACAATCCCCTTCCGTCACTTACCGGGGCTTTGTTCTGGGAGCTGTGGACGCACCGTTTCTGACCTTCGTGTTCATCTGTGCTTTGCTCCACTTGGCCTGGGGGATAATACACACTCACCTGAGTGATTCCACGATATTCCTTAGGCAGATCCTCTACTCCGCATATCTGTAGAGAAAATAAGACATCACCAATGTACATCCCCACTCCGGGTACAGAAACAGCGTTTAGTTTTGCAGATAAAGTGATGCTCCACAGTGGAAACAGATTATCTTTCTTCCTTTCTTTCGAGCATTTAACTATTTTTGTATTGAACTGATGTGAAATTACATGAGCTCTGATCATGTGAATAATGCATGAGATTTAAGACAAACACATGAAAGGAGCTTATTTTTCATGTCAAACAATTCTTTATTTTTTATGGTACAAATTAAAAGTGACAGATCTGAAGCTGTTAAGAAATACACAAAGTGCAGCTTTACTGACCGTACAGATATTGCTCTAGATTAAGTACAGTTTTTGTCAGTTTTTTTTTATTTTCTTCATGTTAAGCAACCTGTGCAGATAAATCAGCTTTGGTTTCAAAGTCAGAGTAGTAAGGAGCTTTTAAATATCCAGTTTGGTTTCTTGGTCACAAGTCCACCACATCAACTCCTTTTGTAACTATTCGTATTTTTTAACGACACAATACAGTCCATTTTGTACTGCCATCTTTCCCGCTGCATGCTCCATGCATGGAAAAACAGATCTCTTTGCAGTGCTTCATAAGTGACCCTGGTGACCATTCTGTAGATTATAGCACATAGGACAAAAATAATAATAATAATAATAATAGTAATAATAATAATTAATAATATCACTTTTTAACAATAAATAAACAAATGTGCCCCACATAATCTCAAGTTGGAAACAAGCAAACCACATGACAAAAAGCTCATTACAAAATGTTTTCCAAACAGATTTTACAGTCAAACATTGACATGGAAATAAATTTCCTCTCTTATCTTCTTATTTGAATGTTGGTCAATAACTGGGTACAAGTAGAGTGCTGAGGTAAAACACTGATGAACAGCTTTATTTTTGTATTTCTTTTTTTTTTTTAAATAGTAACAGTTTAGTATTGCGAGATTGTCAGCAACATTTAGCCATATCTATACAATGTGCATATACCTACATACATTGAGCTTTGGTCCAGCATTGAGAAGACGAGCAAAGGCATTTTACATATTTCTTTTTGGTTATAGCTTGAGTTCTTTGATACGCCTCTACTTGTTCCTTCCTAGCTCCTTTTTGCTTTCTTGTTCTCTCTTTTTTTCTTTTTTTTTCTTTTTTTTTTTTTTTTCCAGTAATAACATAAAGAAACTGGAACCATTTTAATGCATTTGATTTCTTCAACTGTCCAAAACAGCTTTTTAGTGAAAACATAAAAAGACAAAATCAGAACAGTAAGTGAACCCTTGGTTCACAATTCAAATAATAATTTTATATATATATATTTTCAAAAAAATTCAATGATCAATAAATTGGAAAAGCATTAAAACTTCACATATGACTGAAGAGACTTGTTTCATTTGCTGGTAGCAATCTATCTTTTAGTCACATGCAAAATTAAAAGGTATTCAAATGTAATCAATACATGAAAATTGTTTACAAATGGAAACTAGAAATGTTGCCAGTAACAAAATAAAACAAAATATTTATGGCCCCCCCAAAGATGTATTACTCACACATCATTTATCTTCCTAAGAATCTGTTCAGGCACCATTTACGCCTCATAGCAAAAATTTGTTTATAAAAAAATTAATATAAGAAGCATTACAACACTTTATAAATAATTTACAAAACATAATACAAAATTAGAAAACTGTAAAAAAAATCACTGCACATGAATGGTTTTAAGACTGTGGGATGAACATCATTTTTTCTTCCAAGCTGGCGATTTATATTTATTTTACATTTTCACTGTCCTAGTTATATCCTCCCGATATGTACTTTGGAACAGAAAAGAGCTTATATAACTGCTGCCAGCATATTTTTAAACATTTAGTATCTTTCATACACTGTTTAGTTAACTTTTCTTCTCGGGGGATTTTTCTTCACAAAATTTAGAGCAGTCCCTGGGAGAATTGGAAATTTAGATTTTAGGCAAAGAACGGTTGACCGTTTTGTTCCCAGGCTGTTGATGATGGGGGTGGAGGGTGGGGGGGAGTGTACGGTCTCAAGGCTGGCTGAACAGGTAATCGTGTGTGTGGCATTAATGACTGGACAATTAGCAGCGTACTGGAGACACGGGTAGGACTTCAGGAGTGTCTGTTTTCCCCTGCTTCCCTGTTGGCTTCTGGGTGGTCTCCTGATTGTTGTGTAAACTGAATTGTGGCCACAAGTTTAGGGCTGTTTGGTATAGATAACATAGATATATCTGTGGATATAGGTATCTGTGGACAGAAAGGGAAAAACGAAAACCCAGAGAGGCAGATGTTGCTGTGAGACTCTCTTTACTTCACGTGCTCAGCTTGGGTAAAGCATCTTTGTTGTTCCTCACAATTTGCCTGTGGTTACCGAGATGTTTTTTTCCCATGGCAGATATTTATATATCAACAGTCAGAAAAAAGTCAATAATAATTCTCACTCTCCTCCTCATAAAAGCAATACTGAAAATATCCTTAAACATACCCTGCTGCAGCTTAAAGCCTAAAATGCATTTGCTGGACGTGAGCCCAGCCCGGAGTACTGGATCCTCAGTGCTGTCCAACCCTGACCTCTGAGAGTGCTCACATTTAGAGGCAGTTTCTGGCACAGATGATGGTCTCTGAAGCCTTAAAACTCCACCAGCCACGCAGCAAATACCCCATTCTACAAGGTAAATCCCATTAATAAAATAGCGAGGGCCAGATTCAAAGCCCAGTGAAATCAATGGAAGTCCCTTTCTTTCACTAAGTTTTGGATATAGCCTTAAGTTCATGAAAACTCTGTGAGAGAGGTGTTATATGAAGACTCCAGCACTTCGGGAACCTCCTTCAACATCCCGGGTAGACCAGCAAAAATCCAGTACAATCATCCTGAGCTCAGTGAACACAATCAGGAGTTATACCAGCAGAATTGTACTCTACCACCTCTACAGTGAGCTGAACCAAATCCCCAATGTTATCTTTTGGAAAGTCCCGATCAAGATGCAGCTTCTACATAGCGCAACAGTGGGCTGAACCCCAAAGGCTGGAGCACAACTCAGCAGAAGATGAAAATCGCAGGTGACCTTCACAGGTCAGCCCATACCCCATCGAGAACCTTCAACACCTTTCTCTCCCTCTGAGCCTTGGTATACTCGTAGGTCCAATGACCATAGTATTTTAGAAGATGCTTGTCCAACCAAAAAGGAAGACACAGAGATAAGTTGTCTTTAAAGGAAAGTCAATTCACCTGAAACATATTGCAGGTGACCCACCTTACTATTCCCAAAGGATATTCAATGGGTTTCCCTATACCCTGATTGCTTAGCCTAGCCGGTGGTCACAGCAAACACCTGCAGAAACACGTCCTCCTACTGAAGAGGTCAACAGGGCAAACATCAATATCGGGATGACATAAAAAGAAAGGCAGAAGGAACAAAGCACTACCGTTGAAACAGTCCATAGTGACATAACGACCAAAGCATCCTCATCGCTTCTCGGCCTGTCTGTTAGTTTTCATCAGAATCTCAAGAAATTTCTTTGGCTAGCAGACTTTGGAGAGAAATTACTTCAAACAGAACCATAATATAGATGCAGTACTGAACCAAGTGTGCAGTTTATATTTATACTACAAAATGAGTTTTGGTAACCTCTCCAGGTTCATGGCCAAAGGACAGAGAAATCCCAAGCAACACAGTCGACAATAAGCACAATGTTCAGCGTGGGCTGACAGTTCATCAGACAGAATCCTAATCCTTCTTTGTCCTCTATTGCATTTCAGCATATCAATATAAAAGTGATCAGATTTCACTTTTCTCTTTAAGAATCTTCAAACAGTACTGGGTTATGTGCGTTTGGGGAAGGGGTGGAGAATGAGCTGGAAGGGGGGAGGCAGCAAAAAGAATCAGAAAAAAAAAAAAAGAAAAAAGAAATGCAAACCAAGACATACATCCTTAGAAGAGAAATACCAAACCCCGCAAATCACAGTAAAAATAATTTTTGGCACCCAAACATTTGGAGATTGCAAAACTGTTGACTAAAAGAAAAGGAAAGAAAAGAAAAGAAGGTGACCACTATGGAATGGCTTTAACACCTCTTTGTACACACCTGCAGGGGGTGCGAGCAAGGATGAGAGAAATTAATCCTGTTGTTTTCCTCTTTGCAAAATACAAATGTAAAAATTCATAACACAATTTTACGCTCGTAAAAGAGTAGACTAACAATCTAGTTTGCAATGCCATGTTTCTGACTTTGGTTAATAGTTTTCATAGTGAATCAGCACTTGATACCTGAAAGGCTACAATCACTCCTCCAGGTGGCAGGCTTGTATTCGCTTTTAAACAGATAAAAGTTTTTTTTTCTTTTTTGTTTTGTTTTTTTTTTTTTTCCTTAAAATGTGTTCACATTTTCATAATATACAGAAAAAAAGTAAGCAGTTATTTGGTTTACTTTAAGTCCATTTAAAAAAACTGGCTTTTTCTTTTTTTGGGAACTAATTCTACGACACACACACTAAGTGTTGTGTATTTTGTTGTTTTGTTTTTTAAATAGGAAAACCCACGGACATTTATAAACTGTTCTGTCCTTCTTGTAGTTTTCTCAGTCTTTTACTTACAAGGGTGATGAACAGGTATTTTCACAGAGTTCGAATGGTTACGTTTCTGTTGGTGCGGGTTTTTTTGTGTGTGGTTTTGTTTTGTTTTGTTTTTAGGAGTTTTCTTCCAGAGAGTCTGTTAAAGGCTCCATAGGAACTGCTGTCGCAGGCTCGTGTTGTTTCAAACGTTTAATTGTGTTCTTCAGTGCTTGCCTCTTATTGCAGAACCAAACTCTAACTACTTCCCGGTCATAGTTCAGTTTCTCTGCAATCTCTGTCATTTCTTGCCCAGAGGGGTGCGTGTTCTTCTCAAAGTGGGCATTCAAGATCTCAAGGGCTTGTGGCGTGAATGAGGTACGCCTCTTGCGCTTTTTGGATGGTTCGCTTCCGATAAACTCGGTAAGGTTCTGCATACCTGCTCGATGGCGGGCCTCAGCCTCAGCCATCCACCGCTCAAGCACCGGCTTTATCTTCTGGGCACTTTTAGGGGTGATGTCCAGCTTTTCAAACCTGGCAGGATACAAAAGGCCAGGATTCAGTTTGGCTGTCAGACTGCTAGCTATAGTGTTCTCTTGGGCTTCCTGTGGTAGGAAAAAGTGGCTTCTCAGGATGGTGTGTCTGAGGGAAAATTGAGAAAGAAGAGTCTTACACTGATGCTCTGCCAGGGTGGGACTTCCTGCCTGCCTGACTAATTGACTGGCAGAGGTAATTTACAATGGATTACGAAAACTATCAGATAGGTATATCTATAAATAAATACATATAGCTAGATATTTAAGCTAACAGAAAACAAGCACTACAACAAAATTCTAAGTACACTAAATAATACAGGTTATGAATCGAGTTTTCATACTTCTGATGATCTTCAAAACCCTTAAGACTAAGTCTAATTACAGGAAATGACATCAAAGGTAATTGCTCTTTATCATCCCGTCTTTGTGATTAATCCTTTTATTTCCCATCCCATCCCACGTTGTCCAAACACCACAGCTTTAATAATAAAAACTAACAGCAGTTACTAGCCTCTGAATATCAGGTTTCCTTTCCTTTCATTTTTCAGCAATTTTCACTGTTTGCAAGTTAACACTATATCTCTTTTCTGGGTCGGAAAAAGATTCCCATAGCTACGGTGGTGTTCAGCTGAAACAGCTGGACACTTTGCAATTATCTTGACTGCCCCCACAATGTGCAAAGACAGACTCATGTTTTCCAGATGAAATCCAGCATAATAGTCTACTAATATGCTGTGGCACCAAGCTGGGTTTATTGTGGGATTTCTGCAAACTGTACCAGAATGATATCATTTCCTGTAAATGAGGTCTTCTATATATCATTTTGCCATCAAAAGTCTTTTGCCAAACCAGATTTTACAAGTATTACAAAACATCTGGAAAAGCAGCCACGCAAAGCTTTAATCCTTTCAAAAACAAGCAGAAGAGCTGTGGTCACATTTCAAGTCTTATAATATAAGTACTCATTTCTTTCATTTACCGAGTTCATCCTCTCTTGCTACGCATTAAAAAAGTCTTAACCCAACTCCTCTGATGCCACCCATTCGTATTTCCCCACTTTGCCTATGTCCACCCCACACATCGCTGTGTTTAACATTGTGGAAAGGCAACAGTTATTGCGCGGCGCTGCTGCACTCTCCAGCCCACCCAGTGCTGAAGCACCGCTGCCGCCACTAATCACGATGTGCTCTGGAGGTGAGACCGACCAAATCAATGCCTTTGTGCAAAGCAACTTGGTGACTGGCGTTGGCAATTTTTAGTGTCTCTATTCAGCACGTGGTGGCTGCAGTAAATATTCCAGCAAGAAGAAAAGCATTTCTCACAAAAAAAGAATAAGCCAAGTAATAATTTCAGACAATAACACTCCAAAGAATTTGTAACTGGTGCCTGGGATCCTAGTGTGGTGTGGACTGCAAGGTGTCCTTCCTTGGCGTCCAGCAATATTTCAGGCTGAAGTGTATGTTCTAGAATGCATTGTTTCAAGTTAAGAAAATGCCGTTGTTTGGATGCAGAACGTATCAGCAAGGTGGTATATTGCTGATATGACCTGCACAGGCTACCAGGAGACCCTACTTCTGTCTCCGAGTTGGTCGTTCAACTTGCTTACCTTACTGCCCCTTCCATTACCCTGGAGTTCATACTGAAACTCCTTTGTTACCACTAAAAGAAAAGTTAAACCCACTATTTCTCAGGAACAGCATACTGCCACTGAAGCGGCTTGTCTTAGAGTGTAACAAGAAATGCACAGTGATAGCAGGTGATTACACCCCAAAGTGATATCCATCAGGGAGGGGGTCAAAGGAAATAAAAAAACCTACAACCTTGCAAGTATTTGGGACCAACTTCTGCAGCCAGTCCTCATGTCCTGAGCAATCTGCCCCTCTAAGGAGCCCTCTGTAAAAGGTCTCCAAATTCCGGGCTTTTGTTAGCCTTGTCTGTGCTCCAACTTCATCTTTCTTGGGGTTTTCATGACAATCGGTTAGTGGGGAACCCTTTCTCTTAGTAAAATTCAAACCATGCCCAGTGGTTTTCTTAGGTGTGAAGTAGATGGAGGAAATGAGAAGACAGCAAACTAGACAAAAGCAAAGGAAACTGCAATTTATCACTTTAAAGCATAGTATGTTAAACAGCAGGCTACAACAAATTGGCAATTGCTAAAAACTCCACCCGTTTTAGGCATTCATTACCAATTGACCACAGGGAAGAAAAAAAAAAAAAATTAATCCTTAGCAACAGGGAGCAATAGCATTCATATCATTGGCATTGCTTGTTAGTGTTGATACTGCAGTACATGTTGTTTGGTATAACGATATACAAGTCTTGAAACAAATTTCCCAGCAGTAGTATCCTTGTATAGACTGAATAAAGGTTATTTTCTACAGGGAGGTATCTTATAAGAAAAAACAGTAGGGGAGACCATAGAAGTGAGAGGATCCTATGGAGCTTTTTGTATTTAACAACAATCAATGGGTTTTATGGAAAATCATTGAGCAAAATGTGAGCTGCAAGCTCACTACCCCATACTGATGTTATTTATAACCTTAGTCTTAAACTGCAGGAAAAGTACACTTCCGTTCTATGGGGAATACATTAAAAGTATAAAGAGCAGATAAAAAGACAGAGCATTTCATGGATCACCAAGAACAAAATCCACTTAAATAAGCTTAGAGTTGGTTTCTTGGCTTTCACTGATGGAGAAGGACTATAAGGCATTGCCCAAGAGGAAAAAGCTGTTACCTAAGTGTGTTTGTTACCTCATGCATAAACATGGGATTACTGTAACACACATACATGCATATACAGTGTTTGCTTCTAACTACTTTAACTCTGTCAAGACTGTATTATCATTTCTTATGATTAGGGCAGATTTCTACTTCTGCTTTGCATACATGGGTTGTCTGTTTTTTTAGTAAACATTTGGGTGATAAAAGATGAATAGCCGCTGGTTTGCAAGATAGCAGGAAGGATAATTTTTTCCCTTCTGTGTTGCCTAGGTAAATCATCATTAACATCCTATATGTGAAGTGCTAACCACAGTAATATAGGTTTTAACTTAGCAGGGATGCAGCCATGAAATATTTGTTCAGTAACCCTATCTGTAGAAAATGGCACAGTATGAAGAGGGTCAGCTGGTGCTTATCCAGCATCAGCGGGGTCTCCAGCTCGTCTACTGAATTAACTCTCAATGCCAGGAACATTGTTTCTCACTTGTTTAAAAAAGGAAGGAAAAAAAGGACTAAAGTTACTTTAGGGGTACACAGTAAGAACATTTTAGCTGCCAGATACCAACATTATTGGCTAATTTAAGTCCCAGATTAAATAATACATTCTGAAGACATGAGACTCAAACACAAGCATGCTTCTCGCAATAAGCTGAATAATTAGGAACAAAGAGAGGAGAGGAGAGTTTATGATGTAACTTGTTACCTGCAGATGGCAGACTGGCTATAGGCTGGGCCTTCGGTGGCGCTTAGGGCTTGGCCAACTTGAGTCTGTGTCAGGCCAAGGGACAGGCGCCGGATTTTAAAAGCTTTGGCAAATTCTCGGATTTCTTCCAGATTCACCCCATCCACCTCTCCAGTGGCTGTTTGAGGATCTGTTGGAATATTTTTTAAATCATGTCAGTTTTTCATGTCACATGTGAGTGGGCGAGGCTTACGCCAGCTTTCACTGTCAAGATGTTCATGTTCATTTTTTTGAATACTTATCCCTTTCTCTTCTTCCCCAATCAGAAACAGGCTTGCCTTATCAGGTGTGTTACAAAGCATGGTCAGATTGCTAAAATGCTAACTAGGCTGCAGTGTTTCCAGGTGCTGGTGAAAGATTTTCAAAGACATACTTTGTTGCTGAACTCCTGTCCACCTGACCTCCGAGTGAGGCAGTGCCTGCGCTCCTCACTGCCATTTGTGCCTTGCAAAATCTCCCCCAGGTTGACAAGTCATGTTTCCCGTTTCCCCTTCTTATCACATATAGAAGGAAGGCTGGTGTTAATATATTTATTTGCAGTCTGTGGGGAGGGCTAAATATACGCATGAACTGCTTGGGTTTTTAATCTGAAATCAAGACTTCCTGCTTTATCTAAAACTAATGCCCAATAAGGAGATTCACAAACCTTCCTTCCCTTTTGCACAATACCCAACCCAAACCACCAGCCAAACGTCCAAAATAACCCAGCAAATGAACAAGCCCAAACCAAATGCTGCCTTTAAAAACTGTTTAATTTTAAAATAATCTTTTAAAATATGCCCTTCTGAGAAGCGGCCTTGCAAGCTTTTCATTCTGCCTCCCATCAGGTTGATAATCAAGGAGCAGCAACATCAGCCATTAGGTTTCAGATGGTAATGCTGCACAATTTTTTCCTTTCACATTAGCCCCTCAGAAGATAATGCTTATAATGCTGTGAGAATAAATCTGTCCTTCCTCTCCATAGCAGTTTACTGACACAGAAGCCTTTGTCCCTGAAAGGGCACATAATAAAGCATGTCTACCACAGGAAAGCTCCTTTGGTGCTAGATAACTCGGTCAATTTAGGATTTATCAAGGGAAATGACACAACAGCTGGAGAATGGAACTTTTTTCCTCCCCAGGCTACTGATACCTGGCTAAATAAAAGCGTTTGCCAAGTCGGAGACAGCATGGGACTGGGATGGTGGAGGATTTCAAAGTGTTGTGCAATCCTGCGTGTAGTGAAGCCATTCTCCCAGTGAGACATCTCTATTGTTCTTCACCTCATTCCTCAAACTTCTTAGGTGAAAAGTTTGCAGCACAATAACCCACCAATTTCTGTAAATGCAAGCAGTTTGTCCAAGGACAGTGCTAGACTACATTACTATTCTGAACCCTGTATGAGAGTGGCTCCTGCTAGCACTGCTATAGCTAAGGGCTTGTCAGTATTACAGTAACAAAGCTTTTATTTTCAGGGGTTTATAAACCCGATGTAAAATTCCCTTATGATGGAAATGTCCTATAAAAAAATCTTTTAGTCCAATCATAAACAGAGGGAAGAGGGTTTTCTGCTGTATAAATTTAGCCTATATCAATTCGCAACTTGAATGTAAGAAGCACACATAAAAATGTGTGTGTTTTAAAAATACTCGCGTATGCAACCAGGGACCACATGAACTATGCATACAGGTAAACATGCACATAGGTTGAACCTAGTTTTGACAAAGCTCCACACTCAGAATCGTCCCTCCTGTTGTCAGCGCTGTGCTTGAGCTCACCTGTGCACATGTGCATGCACTTATTCAGTATAAAGCTAGGGCACGTATTATTTGGTTTTAAGTAGTCAGAGCTATGACACTCAGGTTTGTAAACAGCTTGCCTTTAGAGGTGTGAAATTTTCCTACTTACCCTATATACAGTCTATCTAGCATACCAGTTCTGATTTTCAGAGACACAGAATGGAGCTGGATGTTTATCTGCCCTTTGGGTCTCTGAAGAGCAACTGATAAATGTACAAAATATCAGAAATGATAATGGCCTCAAAGATTCCCTTGAGCAACATGCACTAAGATGGTGACCTTCCTCAACTCTTTTGTTCTTCACTTTAAGGCCTCTGACTAAGGCTATTAGGGATGTGAGAAAGGACAATTCAGGTGTTCCCAAAGAACTTTCAAAGTAGCAAAAACTATGACAACTGGCACCTGTAAACCTCCCCAGTAATAAATAGGAATAAAAAGGGAGGTAAGGAAGCTAAGGAGTTATTTGCTTGCACATGATCATAGAGAAATTCTGCCAAGTTCTGCTGGAACCTTCTCGTATGGCACTGTTGCAAGAGTGAATGAATATCATGAAAAGTCCTTTCCTGCTCGGGGGGCTTGGACGAAGGAACAATTAGGCTGAGCTCTCCTTGAGATGAGAAAAAACTCTGTGATGCACGTCAGCAATATGGGAGTAGGTTGCAATATATGGCGGAGTATCTGTTGAGAAAGAGGCTTCATTCTTACGTAGCGTCTTTGGGAGGAGGAAAGTACTAACAAAGGTGGACCAAAACACTGAAGCCTTTTATCCCTGAACTGTAGGGAGAATAACACTTGTATCAAATCAGAACCAATTCTACTTCAGGTGTGATTCAAAGCCCTTTGAAACCCATAGAAGTAGTCCCTTGATTTCTACCAGCTCCGTAAAACTCAAATAGTACTATGAAGACCACTCTATTGACATCATTATCATATAACAGCACTGGTCTGTTTTACTCTATTGCCATTAAAATGCCATAAATACATAATCTTGGACTCTATGGACTAATACATACATATACATAATTATATATAAATAGATAATTGACTTTGTTTTAATAAGTTCTGAGCTCTCAGAACAGTTGAGTGTATAGTGCACTTCACAGTTTAGGAAGAGTAGCTTATTGAAGACTGCAAACAAAGCAGTGCTTTTTAAATTAAGTGGATATCCTAGAGAAGGCAGCACAATGCCAACAGGAAAATAAAGAATACCAATCTCATTGAGTGGTTGGGATCTACAGTAACAGCATTTAAAAATTCCCGATGTCCATTATGGCTTGATAAAACAATGGGTGTTGTGTCTATGAAACTACTGGGCGCCAGAGAACGGTGAGAGTTGTCTGGGACCATTTTAGGGGATATGCGTACATATCCCCTAACAAAACGGAAGCCAGCTAAAATTCCCTCACATGTCCTGGTGGTTGGTGGTTGATGAAGATGAGTGAGCAGAGTGGAAGAAATAAAATCCATAGGCTCTCCTGAAACCCCTTTTTTCCTACTGGAGGGAATACTATTCAACTTTTGAATTCTTCAGAAAATCCTGTATGAATTCGTTGCCGAGTGCAAATTTGCTGTGATTTTAATAGTTAAGGGAAAGAGTTGCTAAAGAAATTGGTGCACCCTGAAGGAGAAAGCAAATTTCTGTTGTGCAGAGTTCTACCATGGGAGGGCTTACAGGGGATGATTTCCCCAGTCAGACAGGAGGAGAAATAGCTGGCAGAGGAAGTCCAATGGAAAGTAAATTGGATAAGAGAGGCAGGACAAAACATTGTTAATGGAAAATGGACTGGTGCTCAGGGGAAAGAAAGAAGAATAATTTGTTTGTGGGAGGCATTTTAATTTTATAGTAACAGATGACAGTAAAATGAATTTGGAAGGAAGAAAGGAACTTCACAGAAACATAAGTCTCAGAGCATGAGGGGAAACGAGTGATTTCCACAAAGAGAACATATGGTGGAAAAGTTAAAGAAATGAGAAGACAGACACATGTGAGAAGAGGAAAATGAAATGGAAAAAAGGAGGAATAATGATGTAGAATTGAATGAAGAGAAAACAAAGAGGAGAGAAGAGAAAAGAGATAGGATGAGACAATATAAAGAAATCATGCAGAAGGGACAGGAAGAGCAGAAATGAATCTTGCAGTCCTTGCTTAGGCAGAGCTTCTTTTTAAATGTCCTTTCTTTAGAAACAACCATAATTCTTTGTCTTTAGAAGAACTTGTTGCTGGTGAGGGATGAGGGAGTGAGGATGAGACAAAAGGGAGAAGCTACAAAGAACACAACAATGCAGGGGAAAAAAAAAAGGAGAGGAAGTAAAAAAATAAAGAAAAATTTAAAAAAAAAAAAAAAGGAAGGAAATGCACCTTTTTTAAAATTAGGAAACATGTTAAAGAAAAAATGTAAAACCATAAAGAATATATGACTAGAATGAAAAGCAAAAGGAATAAAAACAAGGAACATGGAACACTAAAGTTATTAAAGCCCAATTCTGACCCCTTTCTCATAGTACTTTAGTAATTTCACTGATGCGAGGCAGCCTCTTGTAAAGAGAGTTACTCTCTTTACAGTAAGCGTGCAGAACCTTGCCCCAAATAATTATTTATTTACTGAAGTTATGTTGCTCTAAGCAATTTGATTAACAGAATAAGGTAGTTGAATATGTTTAGTTTTACATGAACTTTACCATATTTGGCAACAACTTCTGGAATACAGCAAAGGTACTCGACTCTAGGGCCTCTGCCGGAGGACTGGACTGCAGCTTTGGAACGAATGAGGAAAAGGAAACGACAATATTCCTGCCTCAGGAGGGGTAAAGCAATCAAAGAGGTGTTCAGGAGGCCACAAGTTGTTTCTTCCTGCCCTCACGCCTATGGATTTCTTTCAGGACCACTGACCCATTGCGGGCCTCATCCCAGTAAAAGACTTTGAATGGACTTTGGCAGACACTAGATTTCAATTGCAGCCCTGTTATACAAAGCTCTGCTAGCCAGTGTGGGAGCTGGGACACTAAGAAGGCTTTGTTCGATTATGGGCCACAGGCTTGACAAAGCGGTGCTCCTGCCTTTCAGGGATCTGCACCCAGAAACTGAATGGATTCTGTAAAGGAGCAAACCAGGGATGGCTTTCTGTCTATTTATTTCCCTGTGTGCAGGCACAGTTGTATGCAAATGGGCTTTTAGTCACATGAAACGATTTTCAAATTCATGACGATCAATTAATACTGTTTGTCTAAAAGGGTGGTATTATCAAGCACACTGAAAAGCTGTAAAGGATCCTGTCTGCCTTTTCGTGTTTCATTACACAGGTGATTTACTGAACTGACCATATTTTCTTCTTTCTTGTAGGCTCTTTTAACATTACTAGAAGCCAAGGCAGTTCTCTTGTGCCCTGGAACATTGTCACTTACGTGCCAGCTCAAGCAGGCTTACGCATGCAGTGTTAGGTCCAGTTTGTGGCTGGCTAGATGCTCTCAAGAATATGCTGGACAGCCATCAAGAATCATTGAGACAACTGTTTTACTTCTCACTGTGTGATAACACTATGTAAATGACAGAAATGAGTTGATCTGCCCCTCACACCACTCAGTCTGTTGGTCTGGAATAGCTAGGGAGTGGATGAAGCCTGAAACATAAATTTAGAAAAATTCAAGAACTTTTTCTTCATATGTAATTATCATCATGCTTTTTTATAGGAGATTCCTATAAATACCCTCTCCCTTTAGAATGCTCTTAAGTTCTGGATCCCAGTGAATTAATTCCCAAGCACAACGCCTTCCTCAGTCTGATTGTATGAAAAGTATTTTCTTTACTCTGAGATCCCCACTTGTCGATTTAATCAAGCTTTCTTCTGTTTTGAGCAAGGGAGAAGCACTCCAACTATCTTCTCTGTGCCATTCATTATCTCAGATAGGGTATTGACTATGGCCAAGTTTGACTGGCATTTGCCATTATAAGACAAATTTCTGGTCAACCACTTCTGAGAATGAGGCTAATAAATCATGTTGCTCTGCCCAGGATAAAAGAATTGTAATAACCTCTTTCCTTTAAGAAGCTTCAGTTTCCCTAAAACTTGAAGCATGGCCTTGATAGGTGTCAGGGAGATAGTGGTTATGTCAGTAATGGGCTTCTTGCCATCCCAAGTAAAAATCTGTCTCAAACAAGTCCAAGTAGGTGAGCTTCCAAAATTGCATCTTTACTCAGTAGAGATTTGCTAGACTTCTGTGTGGATTTTTCTTTAAGATTTTCTCTCTACTGAGGATGCTTGAGCCTAAGACTGAAATAGATGCAGAAGAACCCCCGCTCCTATGGTTGTGGCTCTGGCCTGCTTTGGGCCAGGACGGCAGTAAAGACAGAGAGTGACTTGCCTCTCTTCTTGGTGATCGTTTTCCACACTCCTCTGATGGCTTCCAGGGAGGGTGGGAGTGGTGTCTGGTGCATGATGTGGATGCAGAGGGGGCAAAAATTAACCTTGAGTCTGAAGAAAAAGAAATGACGGAAGGAAAAAAAACCCTGAAGACTACTAAGGAGCTAGGATTTGAGTTTGGAGTGGAGGGAGAGAGGGCCTGACTGTGTAGGGAGTAGTAATCACTGTGGTAGAGGAAACAAAATTGGGAAAAAGATGCGGCACTAGTGATAAAATAAGGTAGAGGAGGACAGAAACTGCCTATGAAAAGGCTGGTAAAAG
Source organism: Pelecanoides urinatrix (assembly GCA_013400755.1). Taxonomy (NCBI): domain Eukaryota; kingdom Metazoa; phylum Chordata; class Aves; order Procellariiformes; family Procellariidae; genus Pelecanoides; species Pelecanoides urinatrix. The sequence goes on along the minus strand of VZTQ01000004.1, from coordinate 2,481 downwards.
GGACACAAATATGGTCTGGGGACAGAGACTGACCGGGAGCTGGAGGGGAACTGAAATGGGAAGAGGTGTTGAGGAATAATGGACTGTGGGAGAAGGCAAGAGGAAAAGAAGCACTGAGGCAAAGGGAGCGCAGATGGTGTGGAGAACGGTGTGAGGAAGTAATGGGACTGGAACAGGACAAGCGGTGGAAGGAGTCAAGCCTGAGAAGAATGAGTAGAAAGTCTATGTTCGTTAGTGTATCTCTCCCTCTTCCCCAAGTTGATATTCCTGTGCCTCACTCCTCTGCTCTCAGCCAAATCCATGAGCACAGCACATGTCATTCCTTTTAGAGCAGGGCCAACAAGATGATAACACAACCTATCAGCCTCTCCATCCATTCAACTGACAGAAGATCTCATATTTCCAACCATGAATATAAGCGTTATCTCACTGTATGACTGACTTACATTACTATTCTGCTTTTGTAACAGCCTTGAAATTTATCCAAGCAAAAAATGAAGCTAAAAGAACATCCTTAGAGTTGCACAAATAAACACTCAGAAGCTACAAAATGCTGGAGCTACAGTAGCTCACAACGCAGTGTAGCATAGTCTTTGAGACCCAGATTACCAGTTCTTTTTCCCCAGACACCTGCCTGATCCAGTGCACAGGACAAATTGTGCTTCATTATGGAAGAACTGATTGATGTATTGCCTTTTTACTTGTTCAGTGTGTGGCCTCAGACCTCTGTTAAAGCTCTCCACTAAAGACATAGTTATTAATTTCCTCTTGAGCTCTTCTGTTTTTTTTAAATCTTTATTTATTTTCTTGTGTTTCTGCAAAATGAGGGTCTTCCCGTTCTCATTCACAGAGAAGTGGACAGATATTAAGGGAAAAAGCATTTTTGGGTACCCAGTCTAGGTCAAGTAGGACCGTGTCTTTAAATGGTTCTTTATACAGTTCCACAGTGAAAGTGCACTTAAAATCGTAACTGTGAGTACCAGGTTCTTCTGTAAATTAAAGTCCAGAGTCTCAAGTTGGATGTTGAGGGAGCACTTGTGAAAAATCTGTTTTAAGTTACTTGCCTCCCATTGCACTGGAATTACGTGGCAGACAGAAAGCTTCAGCTCCTCAGCCCTCTACTGCTTGAAGGAATGCCATCCTTCACCCATCTACAGCTCCCTACCTCAAATGTTATGCAAACTGGGGAACAGTTTAGTGAATCAGGTAGGGAACAAACCCTGGGACAACAGCCCGCCTTTTGCATTAGTAATTCTGATGCATCCCTAGAACAATTCCATTGGGAATGCACTGAAAGAAGGATGAGAAAAAAATCATGATTGCGTGATTTTAATCACAAACGTATATCATTATCATAAAATACACGTTCTAAGAGGAATTGCATACAGTTGAATAAGTAACTATTTTTCTAGCATCTCCTAACTTTTGATGGATCTATCCTGTAAACTTAAAAGGGCTTCTTCCATGTTGCTTTTATTGTGTAGTGCACTTATCCACATGGGGAAATTGACTGGAATAACTGTTGTGCGGTAGAGTACCCCTCAATAGTTATTCTAGAATTTTTTTTAACAAAAATGTCCACAAGGGAGGCTATTCTGGGCTAGCCATTGAAAAGTAACTTATTCTGCACTAGCTATTTTAGTCAATTTTCCCACATAGACAAGGGGTAACTTTATGTATTTTTAACATGAAGTCTCTTGTCTTCTTCATACAAGCTTGTTTACATTAGAAAATTTACTGACAGAACAATAGCAGTATATTTATATCACCATAATTATATCTATATATTTTATGTACTTACAGCTACCAATGTGGATATTTTTATTCCAGAATAAAAGTATTCACACTGGGAGTTATACCAGTATAATTTTATCACTATAGCTCTGCTAGTAATTTTCCCATGTAAACAATCTCTGAAATAATCTAACCAAGATTTTTTCACATCTTCCTTTGCATGACAGTTTCTCCAAGCTCTTCATAAACTTGTATCAGTCATATATTTTACATTATCAATACAGTGTGAGCTACAGTGTTTGTTTACTTGAAATATGTACATGGAGTATCTTTGAAAAAGGTCACCCAATACACTCAGATTTTTGCAGATGTGCAAAACTGTTAACGCTTCTTTTGTATACTTTTAACGTGGTTTTTTTGCTATGTAAAGACCAAAATTAATGCTGATAAGGTAATAGCGAAGACTCTGAACTGTGTGATCTGGAAGAAAGGGCTGTTCAGGAGGTCAGCTGTTACAATCCTAACGCTGAAACTCAGTTATTTCACTGCAGCGTGCTTCTCTCTCCTCTCCCACGTTACAGTTCTTTCTTGTTTAAATCGTGCAAGCTTTTCCTGGCAAGAAAGGTCTCTTGCTCTAGATTTGTGTAGTGCTAGGGTTTGTAAAATGGTTCGCTACACTAACTAAGCAAACAAACAGTAACGAACAAGCAGCCTAACCAAAAGTAGGAGGATCTGTCCGCCCACCAA
>VZTQ01000003.1:2036-12081 GCA_013400755.1 Pelecanoides urinatrix | reverse complement strand
GGGGGGGGCTAGAGGAGGGGTGGACTGATTGTCACCTGTGGGAGTGGGGAGGGGGACACGGTGGGGGTGGACAGAGGTGCTGTGAGCAGGGTGGGGGGGTCCAGCCCCCACTGCAGGGACAAGGAGGCGGAGAGAGACGGGGACAGGGACAAGGAGGTGGCATTTGGGGACATGGGAGAAGGGAGACGTGGGGACGCAGCAGCCGGTGACGTCGAGTATGTAGGCCACGGGCTGGTGGCACTGCTGGGAGCGTTTTTGAGGCAGAAAAGCGCCGTTTGAAGCTGCACGTTTTGCGTTAGCCGCAGGAATCGTTAGCGGGTTAAAAAAAAAATCAACTCGTTGGCAGCATCGTTAGTTTTAGGGTCTTGTTTTCCTGTTGGGCTCAAAAATCACCCCAAAAAGGGGTTTGGCCGCGTCCTGAAGATGTCAGGGCGGGTGTTTAATCCTCAATTTTACACTAAATGATGGGGTTTTTTTAGCAAAAATCCCTTTTTTTGGTGCAATTTGATGGTTTTTAATCCGGCAGGCCGAGCCGGGGAGATGCTCTGCACGGCGGTGGTGATGGCGGGGAGCCTGGCACTGACGACAGCGGTGGTGGCTCACGCCTATTACCTGAAGCATCAATTTTATCCCACCGTGGTTTATCTCACCAAATCGAGCCCCAGCATGGCCGTAAGTACTCAGTTAATTAATTAGCGGCGGGTAATTAATCCGCACAGCTGGGGAACGAGCCTCCCAGCTCGCACGGCAGCTTCGTGGTGCGGCAGGGGGGGGGGGGGGAGCTCTCGTGGCGGCTCACTTCTGCTTTTGGCGACCGAAACGGGTCGTTTTCCGTTTAACGGCGCTCGCCGAAAACGCCGGGGACCCCATGGGGAGAGCGAGCGCCTGCGCCCAGAGCCGCCGCAGCGCCGATCGGCGCACGGGGAGGGGGGGAAGACGCCGCTGCCGCCTCCTCCTGCCTGCGTGGGAGCCCCGAAACGCGGTTGGGACCCAATCACCATCTTTTCCGTCCCCTGGGACCCAAATTCGCGGCATCCTGCACCCAGTTGTCACCGAAACGAGTTTTGGCTGCACCGCGGCTTCTTCCTCATCGTCTCCTTCCCCTCCCGGTTTTCCCCCCGCAGGTTCTCTACATCCAGGCCTTCGTGTTGGTTTTTCTCCTGGGTAAATTTATGGGCAAAGTGTTTTTCGGGCAGCTGCGGGCGGCGGAGATGGAGGTGAGCGACGGCGGGGAGCGGTTTAAATTTGGCGCCGGGGACGGGCAGATCCGTTGCCGGTGCTGGAGGTGTCGTTGGTGCTGTTGTGGGGGGTTAAAGCCCGCAGAGACGTGTGGATACTGAGGGGGTTTGGGGGGATTTTGAACCTCGAGAAGCATTTGGTGCCATTTTGGGGGGCATTTTGAACCCCAAGGGGCCTTTGGTGCCATTTTGGGAGGGATTTTGAAGCCTGAGAGGTCTTTGGTGCCGTTTGGGGGGGATTTTGAAGCCTGAGAGGTCTTTGGTGCCGTTTGGGGGGGGTTTTGAACCCCGAGGGGCCTTTGGCTCCATTTTGGGGGGGATTTTGAATGCCCAGAGGCCTTTGGCTGAATTTTGGGGGGGGGATTTCGAACCGTGAGAGGCCTTTTTGGCCGTTTGGGGGGGATTTTGAACCCCAAGGGGCCTTTGGTGCCATTTTGGGGGGGATTTTGAAGCCTGAGAGGGCTTTGGTGCCGTTTGGGGGGGGTTTTGAACCCCAAGAGGCCTTTGGTTCCATTTTGGGGGGATTTTGAACCCCGAGTGGCCTTTGGCTCCCTTTTGGGGGGGGTTTTGAACCCCAAGAGGCCATGGCCCCCATTTTGGGGGGGGGTTTTGAACCCCAAGAGGCCATGGCCCCCATTTTGGGGGGGGGTTTTGAACCCCAAGAGGCCATGGACCNTTTGGGGGGGATTTTGAACCCCAAGAGGCCATGGACCCCATTTTGGGGGGGGATTTTGAACCCCAAGAAGCCTTTAGTGCCATTTTGGGGGTGATTTTTGAACCCTAAGAGGCCTTTGCCTCCATTTTGGGAGGGATTTTGAACCCCGAGAGGCCTTTGAGTCCATTTTGGGGGAATTTTGAACCCCAAGAGGCCTTTGGTGACATTTTTTGGGTGATTTTAAACCCCAAGAGGCCTTTGCCTCCATTTTGGGGGGGATTTTGAACCCCACGAGGCCTCAGGCACCATTTTTGGGGTGATTTTGAACCCCGAGTGGCCTTTAGTGCCATTTTGGGGGTGATTTTGAACCCCAAGAGGCTTCAGGCACCATTTTTGGGGTGATTTTGAACCCCGAGTGGCCTTTGGCTCCATTTTGGGGGGGGATTTTGAACCCCAAGTGGCCTTTGGCTCCATTTTGGGGTGGATTTTGAACCCCACGAGGCCTCAGGCACCATTTTTGGGGTGATTTTGAACCCCAAGAGACCTCGGGCACCATTTTGGGTTCAAAAAAGGGGTCAAAGGCTGGGGGGAAGCCCCCCCCACCCCTCACCGCCTCCCCCGCAGCACCTACTCGAGCGGTCGTGGTACGCCGTGACGGAGACCTGCCTGGCCTTCACCGTCTTCAGGGACGACTTCAGCCCTCGCTTCGTCGCCCTCTTCACCCTCCTCCTCTTCCTCAAGTGCTTCCACTGGTTGGCCGAAGACCGGGTGGACTTTGTGAGTGCCGGCTGGCGGGAAAACGGGCATAAAAAAGCTTTATTTTGGGGAAAACCTCAACTCTTTCCACTTTTTTGCAGATGGAAAGAAGCCCCAACATCTCCTGGCTCTTCCACTTCCGTATTGTCTGTGAGTATCTTGCTTTTCTCCACCCCGGGCCGGATCCTGCCCGGCCGCAGGCTCTTTGCCGTTTGGCACGTTGCCGGCAGCTGGTCAGGAAAGATAATTTCGGCAACGCGTTTGCATACGACCGGGGAAGAACCTGGTGCAGCCGAGCGTGCGATCATCGGCGCTCGATAAACCTTATCAGGGCGGTCTCGTTAACGAGGGAACGTTAACGGGGCTGCAGGGGGAGCGGGATGGGGTTGCTGGGGGTTTAACGAGCTCCGGCTGGGAAAATACGAGGTGGGATCACGGCAAAATATATTCCTGCTTCCGTTGAAGCAGGTTTAGGGATGTAAAACTCATCTTTTGAAGGAATTGGGGTTTTTTTTGGTGAGACACGGGGACACAAGGCGTGGCTCAAAGCAGAGGGGGCTTCAAACGAGACAACCTCGTTACCAGGACGCTTTAATTCAGCCCTTCGTTAGCGCAGAGCTGTTTAGCCCCCGCCGGGACCGCCGCTCCTCAAGGTTCCCACTCTGGTGGGATACGTTTCGGGCTGTGACCCTTGGAGCTTTAGTTTTTGGGGGTCTCCCCCCACCTCAAGGCTCGTTATCTCCTTTCCTCGTTAACCCCTCATCCTGATTTCTTTCCCCAGCCCTGATGTTCCTCCTGGGAATCCTGGATTTCCTCTTCGTTAACCACGCGTACCACAGCATCCTCACCCGAGGAGCCTCCGTCCAGCTCGTCTTCGGCTTCGAGGTAGGAGATGGCTTCCTCTTGCGGACGGACAAACCTCCGCGTCCATCCCCGGGACGGACAAACGGCTCCTCGGCCGCGTCCTCACGCCCTACCGCGCTCTTCCTCCCCGCAGTATGCCATCCTCATGACCATGGTCCTCACCATCTTCATCAAGTACGTCCTGCACTCCATCGACCTGCAGAACGAGAACCCTTGGGACAGCAAAGCCGTCTACATGCTCTACACGGAGCTCTTCACGGGTACGTTGTCCTCTTTCCGCCTTTATTTCTTCTCATCCCACCCAATTTTGGGGTATGGGGGGGCTTTCCCATCTGGGCGTGGCCCGATAAAGCTTGATAAATCGTTATGAAGCTCAATTAGCCATCGATCAACGAAGACGTGAAGCCTTCGTGCTCAGCAGCACCCGAAGGTGCGTCCATCATCGTTAACGGTCTGGATGAAGGGCAGAGTCTTCCCTCGGCCGCTTTGCCGGTGACACCAAACCAGGAGGAGTTGGCTGATGCACCACAAGGTCACGCCACCATCCAGAGGGACCTTTTCCAGCTGGAGAAATGGTCCAAGAAGAACCTCACGAGGTTCAAAGAAGGGATGGACCAAGTTCCAACAAACCCCCCGGCTGGGCAATGGTTCAACTGGGGGTTCTGGTGGACGCCAGGTTGAGCACAAGCCAACAACGAAGGCCAACGGTGTCCTGGGAGGGTTGCCAGCAGGTTGAGGGAGGTGATGAGGGGTGGTGAGGCCACACCAGGAGACCTGAGTCCAATTCTGGGCTTCCCAGTCCAAGAAAGACTGGGACATACTGGAGAACGTCCAATGGAGGGCCACCAAGACGATGGAGAGGCTGAGAGAGCTGAGACTGGTTGCTCAGAGAGGTGGTGGCATCTTCATCCTTGGAGATACTCAAAAGCCGTTGGGTCACGGTTTTGGACAAGCAGCTCTTCGTGACCTGCTTGAGCAGGTGGTTGGACCAGGTGACCTTGGAGGTCCCACCCCCCCTCAACCAACCTGTGGTTGACCACGAATAAGGGCCCAGGTGACCTTGGAGGTCCCACCCCCCCTCAACCAACCTGTGGTTGACCACGAATAAGGGCCCAGGTGACCTTGGAGGTCCCACCCCCCCTCAACCAACCTGTGGTTGACCACGAATAAGGGCCCAGGTGACCTTGGAGGTCCCACCCCCCCTCAACCAACCTGTGGTTGACCACGAATAAGGGCCCAGGTGACCTTGGAGGTCCCACCCCCCCTCAACCAACCTGTGGTTGACCAAGAACACGGGACCAGGTGACCTTGGAGGTCCCCCCCCACCTCAACCAACCTGTGGTTTTCCCAGAAACATGGGACCAGGTGCCCTTGGAGGTCCCACCCCACCTCAACCAACCTGTGGTTTTCCCAGAAACATGGGACCAGGTGCCCTTGGAGGTCCCACCCCACCTCAACCGACCTGTGGTTGACCACGAACAAGCCCCTGATGTGTTTTCTTCTCCTCCAGGCTTCATCAAAGTCCTCCTCTACATGGCCTTCATGACCATCATGATCAAAGTCCACACCTTCCCGCTCTTCGCCATCCGCCCCATGTACCTGGCGATGAGGTGAGTTGACTTTGGCGCGGCCTCCGGCGCCGGCGCGGCTGCCGGCACGTCCTTCGGCTTGATCCCACCGGTTCCTTGGCTTCTTCCAGGCAGTTTAAGAAAGCGGTGACGGACGCCATCATGTCCCGCCGGGCCATCCGCAACATGAACACGCTGTGAGTAACGCGGAGAACGCGGCTCCCGGCCCTTCCCGGGCGCTTTGAGCTCCGTTGGCATCTCGGTGGTTGCTTCCGAGGTGGGATCCACCTCCAAAAAACCCCAAATTTGAGGAAAATCCCTCATTTGCCGCACGGGAAAGAGATCGGAATGATCCCGTAGGGTCATGGATATCTCAAATTCCTGCCAAATACCTTAATTTAACCAAAAATCTGGCGGGTCATGGCGAGGAGGAAGGGTCGGCTGGTCGGTGGGGAGGAGCCAGAAGTCGCGTTACCTTCCCCCGTCCCCCTCCAGCCCCCCTAAAACGGCGTTTTCCGGCGTTTTCCACCAAACTCTCCTCCCCGCGGCAGCTACCCCGACGCCACGCCGGAAGAGCTGCAGGCCATGGACAACGTCTGCATCATTTGCCGCGAGGAGATGGTGACGGGCGCCAAACGTTTGCCGTGTAACCACATCTTCCACACCAGGTGGGCGAGGAAAGGGGGACGCCGCGCCCTCCCCTCCATTTCGGCGGTGGTTTTTTTTTTTTGGTGTTCTGGGTGCGGTGACGGGGGAAATAACGGCCCCGCTCGGCGGTTGTGGTGGCGGGAGGCGTTTTGGCGAGGTCTTCGTCCCCCCGCCGCGGCGTTGCCGGGCGATTAACGGCGTCTGTCTCCTCTCCAGCTGCCTGCGGTCGTGGTTCCAGCGCCAGCAGACGTGTCCCACCTGCCGCATGGACGTTCTCCGAGCTTCCCTCCCGGCGCAGCCGCCTCCGGAGCCGCCGGAACAAGCCCCGCCGCCCCCCCAGACCCCCCAAGTTCCTCAACCCCCCAATTGTGAGTCTCTTCGCGCCCCGATATCACCATGGAACGGGTTCCACCAGCCGCCGGTTACCCGGCACCGCGCCGGTTGAGCTTTGCCGGGGTTGTTGACCACTGGAGGAACAAACAGGCGGAGAAAGAGGGTTGGGAGGTCAAGTCGCCGCGTGTTCGGCAAAATCCTGCTGGCGCGGTTAAGCCCGGTTACGCGGCATCAAACCTGGCACGTTCCGGTGGCCGCGGTGAAGGAAATTTGGGCGTTCGGGGCTCTCACCGCCCCCCTTCTTCCTCCACAGTTCCCCAGGGAATCCTTCCTCCCTTCCCCCCGGGAATGTTTCCTTTCTGGCCGCCGGTTGGTCCCTTCCCGCCGGTTCCCGGCGTTCAACCGCCCACCGGCGCCGAAAACGCTGCGCCGAGCTCCGGCGCCGCTTCGGGTGAGTTTTCTCCTGAAATCCCGAGGGATCAGCGCTGCCGAAACGGGGCTCCCACCTCTCCCGCCGCCCTCACCTCCCTCTTGTCGCCGCAGCCGCCAGGCCTGGCGACGCCGCCAGCGCCGGATCGGACGCCGCGGCGGCCGGGACGGTGCCGGGTTTTCCTTTCCCTCCGCCGTGGATGGGAATGCCGTGGCCGCCGCTCTTCGGTAAGCGAGGGACGGGGAGGGGGAGGGATTTTGGGGTTCACCCCCTGGCTCTCACCCCTCACCCCTTTTCTTAACCGCAGGCTTCCCGCCGATGCCGGTGCCGCCGGCCGGCTTTGCCGGCTTAACCGAGGAAGAACTTCGAGCCATGGAGGGCCACGATCGGCAAAACCTGGAGGCGCGGTTGCAGTGTCTGCAGAACATCCACACCCTCCTCGACGCCGCCATGGTGCAGATCAACCAGTACCTGACGGTCTTGGCCACCATCGGGTAACGTTGCCGGAAGAAAAAAAACCAAAAAGAGGGATTTTGGGGGTGTCTAGAGCGAGATTTGGTTACGGCAAAACCGCGTCGTGTCTCAAAACTCCCCCAAATCGTTTCGTTTTCTCCCCGCAGGTCGCCCCGACCCGCCGCTCCCCGGCCCCCCTCCGCCCGGGAGACCCCCGCCGAGGATCCCGCCCCGCCGCGCTCCCCCGGCAGCTCCTCGGCACCCGCCGCTGCCGCGACCGCTGCCGCGACCACCGCCGCGACCGCCGGTGCGTGAGGAGGCTGCGGGGTGGTGGTGGGGAAACACCCCGGGAGAGACCAGCACCGGCGCGGTGGGGGAAACGGGGGTCCGACAGCCCCCCAAAACCACCCCCGTAGCCTTTTGTAACCGCCTAATTATAATTTCTCCGTCACCGGCTAATCACCGCGGTCGTTAATTCTTCCGTTAATTAGCCCCGGTGTGTTTTAAAAGCTAAATCCCCCGTTAAAACGCCGCCGGGCTGCCCGCCTCCCGGCAAAACGCCGATCCTGAGCCTCGCTCCTGCTTAAAACTTGAGTTTTAACGGTTAAAACTGGTTTTACCGGACGCTGAACTGGTGCCTTTCCCCTTCACCAGATCCCACCGCGCCGGCGGGCGCCGAAGGCTTCGCCGCCGAGGAGGAAGAGGAGGAAGGGGACGGCGGTGAAGGCTCCTCCTCGCTGGACGAACCCGACACGGCGGAGCTTCGCCGCCGCCGGCTACAGAAACTGGCGTCGCCGCCCGCGCACTGACGCCCGCCGGTTGTGCCGCGGATGCGCCGCGGACGCCATTTTGGGGGCGTCGGCCCCTCGTCCTCGGCGTTTCCGGCACCTCGGACGCTGCGAGCCGGATGGCGCCCCCTTTTCTGCCTTTTTTTTTCCCCATTTTCCACCAAAACTCCCATCTGGAAGCAAAACCAGTTCCCGGCTACACCCGTTGGCGCCCCTAAAGCGTTGCCAGCCCTTTTTTCCGCAACACGGTGGCGAACAACCGCGTTTCTTCACCTGTTTTTCCCCATTTTTCCCTGTTTTCACCCCAATTCTCTACCTCTCCAGCCAGCCGGGAGCCGGGGCGTGTTTCAGAGCCAGCGGTTGCGTGTTTTGGGGTAACCGCGCCCGTTTCGGGGCGGTAATTAAGGAGGGGGGGTTTGATCGCGATGATGGTGATGAAGCGAGTGCCGGCACGCTTGAAATTGCTCAAAATCGCCCGTTTTTAACCCAAAGTCCCCCACCTGCAGAGCGGGTTGTCACCCGTGGCATCAACGCGGTTGAAACCGCCTTGAGCCGCGCCCACTTTACCGCCGCACCGGGGATTTTGGGGCGCCCCCTCCCTCCGGCTTTCGCCCCCCTCGTTAGCAAACGAGCTCGTTAACAGTATTAACCCGTCACCCCCTGGGAAAGCCGCTTCCCGCACCGAAATATCCCCCCCTCGAAGCCCCTCGGGGGAACCGCGGTGCCGATCGGCGCCGCACGGCAACTTAATAAACCCCCGAATCCTCTGCCTGACCCCGACCAGTCCCTAACTGGTGCCGCGGCACACCCAAACTGGTTTATACTGGTTTCGCTCAGCCGACGGCACTGGGAGGTTGGTGTTTTGGGTTTTTTTCGATCACTTTTCACCTCGCGGCTGCCAAATTTTTGCCTCGTTTCCTTTGCCGGCGGTCGGCGCCGGCTCTGGCACCGCGCCGGCAAGGCGTCACCGCGCCGCCACGCCAAAAATCCGGCACCGCCGCCTCTTCCAACCGCGTTTTTTCTCGGCTCCGGGGCCGCCGCGCCCCTTCAGTGCCTCTTTGAACCGAAAAGGGCTTCGAGGAGCCCAAATATCTCAGGGAAAAAAAATAAAACCACGGTCGGAAACGGCGGCAACCGGAGCGTTTTGGGGCAGAAAACGTCATTTTTTGTTGCACCCAAAGCGGTGGCAGTGAGAGGACGGCGGGGGGGGGGAGGAGCCGGCGGCGGGTGATTTTTTTTGAGGGGGAATGGTTATTTTTGGTAACGAGGCCGATTTTCTTCTCCCTACCCTTAAATTTTTGGCTGTCGTTGCCCAAAACTGGAGTATTAACGAGGAATTTCGCAATAACGAAGCGGCGACGGGAGGACGTCGAGGAGCCGCTTCAGGCAGTTGATTTTTTAAACTTTTTATTTTTAAAAACATTTTGAGTCAAAATAATTAATTTTTTGTGGCCGGTTCTGTTTGACGTTGGGGTTTGGGGTTTTTTTGGTGGATTCCTCAAAATTTCCTTCGTTTTGGGGTGGAAACCCCGGGGAGGGGGAGGGAACAAAGACACGCAGGCGACCGGACTGGGGACGTTTGACTCCCAAAACCGCTCCCTTTCACCCCAAAACCGTTTCCTTTCTTTTTTTCGGGTGGCGTCGGTGTTGGAGGAATTATTTAATTTGTAAATAATGTATAAATTTTTAATAGCTTAATTGTAAATACAGCGGAATAAAGGTTGCAGTAAAGCTTGGCGCTCTTCCCTTGGTCAAGATGGCGGTTGGCCACTCTAGGCCGCTCTCTCTATGGCTCCCCCCCTTCTATGGTTGGTCAAGAACCAGTTGACCGCTCTGGTCTGTCTCCCCCCAGTCTCTCTATGGTTGTTCACGAGCCCCTTGTACTGGTTTCCCCCTCCCAAAGTCTCTATGGTCGTTTCCCGGCCGCTCTGGCCTCTCTTCCCCGCCGTGTCTCTATGGCTTTGGAAGAGAAACCGGAAGTCGCTCTAGCCCGCCGCCGCGTCTCTATGGTGCACGCCTCGTCTCTATGACTCCTCCCGCCCGGCAGGCGGCGCTGCTCCAACCACCCCCACACACACACACCGCCGCCGCTCTAGGCCGCCGCCGTCTCGCTGCTTCATCCGGGTCCCGGCGCCGCGCGTGCGCGCTGGGGGTGGCGGCGCGGCGAGATGGCGGCGGAGGGGCCGGAGGCTCCGGCCAGCCCGGGCCGCGGTGGGGCCGAGGGGGCTCTGGGGGACGGCGGAGACGGCGGTACCGGCCCCCCCGGTGAGCCCCGGAGGGTGGGTGGGGTGCTGGGGGAGGGGGCGAGGCGG